>VUQS01031926.1:18536-42758 GCA_015108495.1 Heterochromis multidens | reverse complement strand
TTAAGGGAGGATTCAGGGTCACCTGATCCAGCCCTAACTATAAGCTTTACCAAAAAGGAAAGTTTTAAGCCTAATCTTAAAAGTAGAGAGGTTCTGATGATTACAACACTTGGATAGCCAGGGTGTGTGTGCGTCTCTTACCTGGGGGAACACCTGGCACCAGGATGCACTATGGGAAGAAGGCATGCCGGTAAAGGCAGTGTGATGCTTTGGGCAATGTTCTGTTGGAAACCTTGAGTCCTGCCATTCATGTGGATGTTACTTTGACATGTACTACCTACCTAAGCATTGTTGCAGACCATGTACACCCTTTCATGGAAACAGTATTCCCTGATGGCTGTGGCCTCTTTCAGCAGGATAATGTGCCCTGCCACAAAGCAAAAATGGTTCAGGAATGGTTTGAGGAGCACAACAGCGAGTTTGAGGTGTTGACTTGGCCTCCGAAATCCCCAGATCTCAATGCAATCAAGCATCTGTGGGATGTGCTGGACAAACAAGTCTGATCCATGGAGGCCCCACCTCACAGCTTACAGGACTTAAAGGATCTGTTGCTAACATCTTGGTGCCAGATACCACAGCACACCTTCAGGGGTCTAGTGGTGTCGATGCCTCAATGGGTCAGGGCTGTTTTGTCAGCAAAAGGGGGACCAACATAATATTAGGTAGGTGGTCATGATGTTATGCCTGATCAGTGTACTTACAGCAGAGCAATGTCAGCAGCTCTGCTGGTTCATGATATTTGGACATGAAATGATTTCTATGTAAACAAACAACACAGATTCGTGTATGTACACTGTATTATAGATACAATATTAATAGAACCACTTATAATGATAACAAAAAACAAAAAAATGTGTGTGAAGCCATGACTATAACATTTATAATACCTCGGCCATGTTGTACTTCATATTAAAACATGCTCGTTATGGAAATTATTGTGAGATTATAGTTTAGTCTAGCAGAAGAGGTTCTCAGAAAACTCCAATGACTTGTGCAGATGTGTTTATGCAGCATTTTTTCATATCAAGGAGAACAAGTGTGAACGCACAGCATGTTACTTTCACAATACATGCTACTGTTACCCAGTTCTGAAGAATATTTCCAGCACACTAACTTACTATATCAGTCAATATATTCTAGATAAGAATAAATCTGCTCTTCAACCCATTTTTCTCAGGTATTTTATCAAATAACAATAACATCACAGACTGGAGCGAAACTAATCCAGGAGGCCACGGGGTCAGTTTGACTTCCTGGTCACTAATGCACGCCAGTGTGATAACGCTAAAGGTAGGAGCTCCCCCTGCTGGAGTGCTAATGACCCTGCAGCAGTCTTTCATCAACAGCTATGTTTTAAACTGGCTGTCTGAACTGCGGTTCAAGATTCTGGCATGCTATTACTGGCAAATTAGCATGCATGTTAAGGGCATGTTACATGTTAATAACATATAACCCTGAGACAGCCTTTTTGTTTTCTATTTTTGATCTTCCAATCAGTGCTTGGAGACTGCATCTAAGCTGAGTAAAAAATAGTTTGTTAAGAGGATCAAGCTTTGAAATTAGTTTAATTCCAAGCTGTGATACAGTATCTTTATGGGGTTCAAAGGGTTTTTAAATTAAATATCAGCAAGATAGCATCAGCAAGCTCTTTGTTTCCTTTCCACACTTCACTTATATTTATTTAACTCAGTTTTACACCTCCTTCCAGTGGCACTTTGCCCCACCAGGGAGGCCTGCCCTAAAGTCTGAGGACCACTGTCTTAGATATGTGTATATTTTATTTTATTGAAGCTAGTTAATATTTGCCAAGACATTAGAGCATAATGTATTTTTTTTTTATCTCCATATGTGGAGATACATTGTACCTTTATCTAAATACCATTAATAAGTAATATACAATCTAAAATTAATTAACCAGATAATGATAATCTAATAAAAACAATAATCTTTCAAAGTGAGAAGTGTGAAGCGAGAGACAGTAAAGGCAGGCACGTGAGGATCCAGCAGAAAATGTTATCAAAGAGTTGATGATTAAACAGATGTTTGTACACGCAGATCATCAAAGGTTCAAGGTTTAGGAAAATGCTGAGCATATATATGTGGGAAGAAAGTGGAGTAATGGCCAGGAGTGTGTAGCAGAAATCTTGGCTGACAGTTTTACTCTGTCACGATGGAAAGTTTCACAGCCATAGTATTTGTCCTTCTGGTTTCATGTATCTGCAGGACATTAGGTAAGCGCACGGTATGATATATGTTGACCTTGATCAAGAAATGTACGATTTCTAGTTTGCATTTATGATTTAGTGAGTAGTAAATTTACAATGGCAATTCTCACAAATAAAGGCTATGTACTTAAAATTATACAAATGCAATAAAAAAAATAATGTAAAACTGCTTAACACTTTAATTCATCATTTTGATTAGAACATTTTGATTGATGTATCCGTTTTAAAATGTTCACATTCACCAGACTCCACACCTAAGCTTCATTTACTTCATTTACTTTGGACAGGACAAACATGTGAAAGAAACTGCGGGGAGAAATTGGACTTGTGTTCATGCCACACTACATGTACATCTCTGAAGAACTGCTGCACAGACTATAAACAGTTCTGTGTGGATATCTTTCCATATTCTGGGTCTGTTTTTGGTGGTACAGATTTTATTATACTTGATGCAAATTTCAATATGACTTCACAGATTGTATGCAGGTAAGACGTTATTCTGTTCCTATACCTGCTCTGGTTATATTTGATTGACTGACTGCAGTTAAGTTAAACACACTTGTTTAAAACCTTAACTGAGGGTCCATTTTTTTAACGTTTTTTCAGTTGCCCTTAAAAAAGCTTGTAAGTGGACAATGAGTTAACAGTTTATTTACTATGTCCAAGGCGAGGAATGGACTTTCATGGACAACTGTGTTAATTATGTTAACATTATTCAGTTCAAGTACAGATCAGAACTCTGCTAACCATTCTTTTATAATGACAGGTTCAATGACAACACTAATACAGAGGGATATGTGGATGACAAAGGTAGAGGCCATTGTATCTCCCCACTGTTATATGAAACAGGATGGATTCCTTTGCAGATTTCCTCTGATAACGGCACTACATTCAGTAGAGCTGGAGCCTGGCTTTCAGGTATAATAGCTGGTTGATACTCTTCCGGGTGTTATTAGAATACATTGTTTTCCATTTGCTATTGTGATCACATTAACCATAATTTATTTGATTCACATGTGCTGTGGCAGTTCATACCGGTAAGCTAGATTCAAAGTTCAAAGCAATTATGGACAACTCAACAAAATGGCAGTACTACGGCACGCCTAATGTTGGAGGCACTCTTAAGATGACATGGAATACCTCTTTAGTAAGAGCAGAAAGGGTCAATATAGAACTTTGGGGATACAGGGAGACAGGTTAGTAAATATATATATATATATATATATATATATGCTTTATAGCTCACATGACTCTGTTGACTGGAGAAATCATTGAATTCAATCAAAATGTTTCTCTGTAGGAGAGCCCTATTCAGAAAACTGGCAGGGTGAGTGGCAATATTTATATTCGCTTGCACAGGATCAGCCCAACAATGGCTCCTTTAGCTTTTTGCCCAAACCAGCAGAGGACGGCTTTTCAAGTTGGGAGCTTGGCTCTGTGCGTGTCAGCCCCAGCAACTACCGTGACGGCATGTGGTATGTACAAACACTTCCTGTGGCATGGAGATGACTGCTTATTAATAATTAAGGATTTTCATCCTCCAAAGATCAATATTTATTAGTATTTAAAGTTCCAGTGTGTGGGATTTAGTGGCATACAGGGAGAAGTTGCAGATTATTAGCAAATGAATACCCTTCGCTTCACCATCTCCTTCCCATCGTGCAAAAGCCTTTAGTCTTTGGCTTTTATATTCTGGGCTCCACATGGGTTCAATATGGTGAACTCCCCTAAAGAGAATCTGCTCTCTCTGATGTTTCTAAAGTGATGAATTCACAAATCATTGTGTTTGTGTGATTATACACAAATTAAATTATATTAATGAATATTATATTCCACCTCTGCCAAAAGAACCCCCTAAATCCTACACACTGGAGCTTGAAAAACATTATTTAGGTCTAAAATTTGAATTTCTACACCGCACTCAATACATTTATACAATAAATTGGATACAAAAAAGCCATTAACAGCTGTACTGGTTATGTTCAGGAATGTCCAAGCTGCGTGGACTGAGGATCATGCTCTAGCGTGGCATTTGGAGGAGAATTTCAGGAAGAACTCAACAGATTGGGCCCTGGAGAAATGTTTAGCATGGGACGAGCTGGAAAATCAACTGCCCAACTTCCTCAGTGAGATCATAGACTGTCCCTGCACGCTGGCTCAAGCTAGAGCAGACACAGGCAGGTTTCATGTAAGTGTGAAGAGCAGAAACTAAAGACTTGGCTGCACACATTTGTAACAGCAATGCAGAAGACATTTATTGACTAAAAATTTACTTATTTACTGCCATGAACATAAATGCAAACAGCTAGCATAAGGAATAAGGGAATAACTACAGACAGTAAAAAACAAGCAAGACAAGAGTCAGTGAATGGAAAAAGAAAACTGTAAAGACACCATTATTACAAATTAATCAGGTACAGCTATTTAGTGGATGACAAGAGATAGAAGTTGGATGTAAGAGAAGAGATCTCTGTACAACACAGTCTGCATCTGTTATGAAATGCAGGAAGATTGGACCCAAATGCAGACTGTAGAGATGGACTAGAGGTTAATAAAAAAACAATAACAGAACCAAGCCTTTATTGTGGCTGATAACATCCAGAACACAAACTAAACAAAATCCAAAAAGCACTGGAGAAAAAAAATCGAAAACACATTGGGACACTACAAAGAACACAAACTGAGGCTATAAATACACATGAGGTAATGAGTTAAGTGGAAACAGGAGGGAAACTAAATACAGCAGAATACAATTAAGGTAAACGACAGACAGGAAGTAAAACCAGAGGCAATGCATGAGAAACAAAGTAAAACAGGAAAAAAAAAAAATGAAACACTGAATACAAATGAACTTAACACAGGACAGAGAGATGAAGGGAGACACTGAGGGATCAAATAAACTCTAATACAAATGAAAGCTGGAACTGAGATCTTAAGACTCAAAATACTAAGGAAAGAGATGAAGATAAATGAAAGTAATAAGTGAGCTAAGAATCAAACAGAATACTTTAAGAATTTAAAAGTCCAGAAACTCAAAACCCTGGATACTATTATCAGGACCATGACAGTACCTTAACGTCAGAGGTTAATGACTATTGAGAAATCAATCATGAGAAGCAATAAGTTTGAAATGAAGTGGACTGAGAGGTCATCAGCATTTTTTTTTAGTGCATAAGATAAATATGTGTAATTACTTTATGTGTCTATGGTGATTATCAGTGACTGTCATCTTTTGTAAAAGGCTACTATTTATCAGTTCAAAGTCAAGAAGGTGTCTCCTAAATATAGGATTTATGAGAACATAAAAAAGCTGCACATTTGAGGTGTTAATGCCTTATAAATTAGCATGGTTACACATAACTAAAAAAAACAAAATGTGGTTTTATTGTTCACTGTATAATTAAGCTCTACCCATCACTAATCTTGGGTGTAAAGTCTTTCCTAAATTGTTTGTGACTTGCCCTTGCTATTTTCATTTCATATTTCATATTTACTAATTCAGGTTGCACAAATGAAATTTTTTTGCAAACTGCAATGTAACACATCCATTTGTTCAACAATAAGCCTAATATGGGCCATGTTTTAGAAGTTACAGTGAACACGTGATCACAGTGAAATGGACATTTGGCTGCCAGATCACAGATATTTTATCTTTCTCCTTAGACTGACTATGGGTGTGATATAGAGAAAGGGAGTGTGTGCACCTACCACCCTGGAAGTGTTCACTGTGTTAGGGCTATACAAGCCAGGTGAGTCCTCCACTTAGACTGGTGCCCATAGTTGAAGGATTCTAAACTTCACATATGCACTTACAATATTATCATATGCAGCATATATTTTTGTCGGTTCTGGTTTATTTGTTTGAAGGTAATAATTTAATTATTAAATGTTTGATGCTGTGGCTTGTTACCTGGAAACATTTGTGGTCATTTCTATGTGGAAATTGTGAATCAGGACTGCAAAATGCAAACCTGCCTGTTTCTATTTAATTTCATAGCATTTCTTTTAAATAACCAAACAACACCCGGCAGGGTGATGACAATACCCCATCAGCCTTTTTGGCTGAGGGGTCAAAAACAGGATCATCTTTTGTGCTTCCTTACAATACAGCTTATTGAATTGCATGCCAAGTCAAAGCTAACAGAGAGGACCTCAGTAGCTACCTTAAACTTTAGCAAAGTTTATTTCCCCAGCCGCCAAAGTTTAGGTTTAGCTTTAAAGATGAAATCAAGGTGAGTTATAGTAATGTTATATTGCAAATATTAAGTATTTTATTAACTAAACATAAATGCAATTTAGAGCCCAGATGGCCTATCCCAGTTGTTGACAATGGTGATTAAGGGAGGTGTGCTAGGGGTCAATAGGTTTTATCGGCCTGTCAAGGATGATGGTATCTGGCAGACACATGAGAGTATGGTTGGACTTGTGCCAGAGCCAAAACCAGTGAAGTAAAGGCACGTGCTGTGTAATGACTCAGCATGAAGGAACTCTGCTCTCCTTTTAAACGGTTAACATTACACAAATGTAATGTTAATGTATTAACATTAATGTAATATTAATGTAACATACATACATAACATTCTGGTGAGACACTGTCTGTGTCATGAGTTTCTTTCACATCAACTTAAGACTATAATTTTTAAATCAGTCTTTACAGCAAAACCTTTATTTATTAATGCATGCACACTCCTGCTTTTTCTGCTGTTGTACAGTAGCTTATTTTTGAGGTTACCTTATTGATCCAATATTGCAAATAAACTCCTACACCGTGTCTAATTTGCACTTGGTTTGTCCCTCTCCTACGCACCTGTCTCATTAAATAGATGTGCAAAGTTTTTTTTTTCTGCTCCAAGGTTACCTCATTAACATTTATCATTAACATTGCATCCTTAAAAACACAAAAAGTTTTGTGTTTTGACCTAAAAAAAAAAAGCTCATCATACTGTATGTATTAGAGGAAGATAGACTTGCATTTGGATTTGTGACTAAATATCAAAAAACTAGAATTAGCTTTGTTGCTTATTATTTATTTGCACATATAACTAGGCTAGCACTCCAGACCAAAAGGGTAAATATGGTAAATAGAGCATTATGCCTGCTAAATACCATCATATTAATGTCGTTATTTTAAAATTGTGCTATCTACTAGTGTGGCTGTGGACTCCTGTTTAAATTGTTTTTTTTTTTATCTTTGGCTTCAGCAGATTTTGCTGCTTTAACTGACAATGTTTGGGAAATTTATCCCCAGTCCCAAGTACGCAGCAGGACAGCAGTGTTGTTATGACAGCACTGGCACTCAGGTCCTGACAGCAGACTCAATTGGTGGTAGTACTCCAGACCGGGCGCATGACTGGGGTTCACCTCCTTACAAGAAACCTCCTCGAGTCCCTGGACTGTCTCACTGGGTCTACGATGTCCTCAGCTTCTATTACTGCTGCCTCTGGTCTGACAACTGCCAACACTACTTCAAACACCGGCCCTCCAGTGACTGCAGGCATTACAAATCACCTGAGTCAGGTTGGTTAGCCTTAGTATTACAGTGTGTTTCATAAGATTATTTTTCAATATCGTAATTTTGTGTGTCTGTGTGTGTTTAATGTCAGCTGTGGTCTTTGGAGATCCCCACTTCATAACATTTGATGGTGTTAGCTACTCCTTCAATGGCAGAGGGGAATACACTTTAGTGACCTCAGTGGAAAAACAGCTGACAATCCAAGGCAGAACAGAGCCTGTGAATGGTGAGCCAGTAAACTTTAAAGACACAAATGCTGTCACTGAAGAATGAAAACTATTACATCGGCTAATTTTTCTAATTATTCCACTATTAGAAACAATCAAAGCGACAAAGCTGTCATCTGTTGCTATGAGAGAAGCATCCTCTGACATTATTGAGGTACGGTTGATCAGCGGTCATCATGGCCTCGAAGTGCTGCATAATCAAAAAACCCTCTCCTTTACTGAGCAGACCTGGATGGACTTGCATGGTGAGAGACTGATCTGATTTATCTCATTGCTCATGATGAAGTAAACTGGTTTTACTGGAAGCATTATGTAAACTGCATTCACTCTGTTCATTTTGTTTGGCAGTGAGTATAATTTTGAGCCCCCGTATTTGTAACATTGTGCTTTCTATCGAGCAGTAGATTTACTCTTCAAAATCATTTTGCAAAAAAACTAGTTTTACTCTTTCTTCTGTAACGTTCTGAATTCATAGATTTTACAAGGTGCAATCAAAACGTTCAGATAGTGCCTATAAAAAGCTTATATTTGGTTGTTATCTACTTCAAGGTTGTCTCCTTGTGCAGCATTGCATCACTCATGTGCTCCTGCTATATTTGGATCACCTACTAAAACAACTTGCAGGAGCTCATTTGCAATTTCATTATAGACCTCAAATTTGTGTGGAGAACAAACATCAGCTTCTGTGTCGAAGACCTTAAGGATCACTGGAGAAGGCAGCTGGGTGTCCAGCTACTGTATGACCCTGACACCGAACAGTTTTCAGTGTAAGGGCTCACGGTGTCCAACCATTAAAAAGGTACGTCAGGTCAATAGCCTGACCAGGAGCGTGCTCGCCATCAACAGTAAAACTGCCCACCATCAATGCTGAGGTCTTTTCGTGACATCTTGACACATGGTGAGGGACACCTGTCTGCCCAAATGCCATCAACTAAGCCATTGTGCAGTTGTGTAAATGTCCACTGACTCTCAGTGCATTGAAAAGGCAACATTAACACAATATTTGCTCACTACCTGTCCTTTAGCTCTCCTGTGACTTTGTACTTTCTCCCAGTGTGAAATTTACTTTGAAAGGTTGCTGTTTTGTTGGAGTGATCTAAATGTAGCAAGCTGTAAAAAAGGGGGCTCAAGGACACTACCTCGAAGGGGATAACAGCCAAATTTAAACTAGGTGCATTCTTTACTTTTTAATCCAATCTTATATAAGTAAAGGCTGAGTACTTCTTCCAACACTGCAGAAATGTACAAAAAAATTGATTATATTATATTTATTCTATTGCTGTCCTCTCCCTCTGTCCTACTCAAATCTCTTGTAGGTGCATTTGTGTTTTCTCCTACCTCTACAAATGTGACTGTGATGTTTCCCTCTGGAGCTGGGGTGGAAGTACGACTGAGAGAGGGAACTATGACAACCACTGTGCTTCTGCCAGAGGAGTTTAAAGACTCCACTCTTGGACTTTTGGGAAAGATGAACGGTGATGCCAAAGATGACCTTGTTCTCAGCAATGGGCAGCTTGTGCAGAACTACAGCAATCCAGAGGAGCTTTTCAACTTCAGGGCCAGCTGTAAGAAATCGCTAAACCTGTACATCACTACTTTACGGTGTGAAATGGTTACCCTTACTTCATTTTTGCGAAATAAGAGTAACAGCAGGCAAATCTAAGATTAGACTTGGTTAAAAGACAAAACAGCAGTTGTACAGGGGTGGACACAGTAAAAAGAACCTTCTGTTTAGCAGGGTCCTTTCTGTGTGGAGTTTGCATGTTCATCCCATGTCTGTGTGGGGTTTCCTCTGGGTACTCCAATTCCTCCCAAACACATGCATATTAGCTTGATTGGTGATTCTCTGGGAAAACAGCTTTCTGTCTTGACTTCTGTAAACACTTTCCTGATGAGTTTATGGACTCAGTCATTCATTTTGGGTCATATTAAAGAAAACATTAAGTCCATTTCATAAATTTTGGTCATTTGAAGTTTCAGTAAGGAGGATTATTGAGGGTATGCTCATTGGCTAATAAGTTGTGACTGATAAGTCTTTAGCCAATGAAGATGCAGTTTCACAATTAGATCTGCTCCTTGCTCATTTCATATGGTTTCAAAACACCTGGTGTGGTGTTCCTGAGCTCATCTTGAAATTTTGCTTCAAAATGGGACTTCACAAACCAGTGGGTGATGACATGGTAGCTATGTCCATCTTTTATAGTGTCTATAGATATGACCCATTAGTTTCACACAGAAACAGACACCTGCTAAGTAACTATTGTGCTAATTAACATAAAAATAAAACACTAATCAATGAAACTGGAACACAGACTTCTTTAACTGTCTTTAACTGTCTTTAACATTTGTTGCATTATTTAAAAAAATTACCCTGTTGTTATAAAGTTGTTATGGTGGCAAAATTAGGTACAAAGCCCAAAAATGTTTGTGTAAAAGACTGTAAACGTGCTTATTACTGCAGTGAAGCTGCAGTAATAATAAGAAATCTTAACCTGGGAGTCTGTGGGGATGGACTCATGGCCTCAAGTGGCCATTCAAGGAACTGCAGTTTGGGGCTCAGTGTTGGTTGGCTTCGTTTTTCAGACCCAGAAGTTGTCACAAACAGAGAGCATTATTGCGTTTAATTCATGAATTAAATCCATGAATTTGATGGATTTAATTCATGAATTAAACCCAATAATGCTCTCTGTTCGGGATCATGTCTACATGATTTTCTTTTTAGTGCTTTAAAGGTAAGTGCTAACTGTAGATCTCTTTTTGTCTCACAGGGGCAGTAGCCAACGAATCTACCTTGTTCACGTACGATTCAGAATACCTGCTGGACACATATTACCATGTCCCCAGACATGACCCCAGTTTCATTCCGGTGTTTTCTGTTCCTGAGAGTCCAGATGATCCACTGACCAATCAGGCAGAAACGATATGCTCTGGAGAGGGCTCTCCATTCTGTAGGTATGCGTGAAAACCTTGATTTGCTTTCCATTATTATAATAATTAATAAACTGAATGAGCACGGTAGCGCGGTGGTTAGCACTGTTGCCTCACAGCAAGAAGGTCCGGGGTTTGAATCCACCATCTGGCCGGGGCCTTTCTGTGTGGAGTTTGCATGTTTTCCCCGTGTTTGCGTGGGTTCTCTCCGGCTTCCTTCCACAGTCCAAAGACATGCAGTTAGAGGGGTTAGGTTAATTGGTGATTCTAAACTGGCCATAGGTGTGAATGTGCGTGCAAATTGTTGCCTGTCTCTCTGTGTTAGCCCTGCGACAGACTGGCGACCTGTCCAGGGTGTACCCTGCCTCTCGCCCTATGGCAGCTGAGATAGGCTCCAGCACCCCTGCGACCCTGAATTGGATAAGAGGAAGAGGATGGATGGAATAAACTGAATGTAAATGTAATGATTTTTACAAAGCACATCTGCTTCAAAACATGTGTTGGGAAATGTTAAAGGAGATGTTTAATGTTTAACATGTTTAATGTTTAAGGAGAATGAAGTCGGTGCTATTGATTAAAATGGGAATCTGCTCATTTTGCACATAAAGTTCAGTTCATGAGAAAAGCTACTAATACTCCGATGATGTTATACTGACATCATTCAGGTTATCTTCAACTGGGTTTAAAAACTACACATTTACTGTCTGTTGCACTGTAAGTAGGAAGCTTTATCATATATGCACTAAAAGTAATGAAATCTTATCTTCTGATGCTCAGTTTTCATTTTCTGATCATTACCTCTGTACTGTAGGTATGATATCCTGGTAGGCCGTAGTCCAAGATTGGGAAATGCTACCAGAGTGTCTTTCCAGAGTCATGTTTCTCTTGTAGAGGATCTAAAGCCAGGTAAAAAGCATTAAAAAAGTATCTGAAAAATTTTCCATTAATTATTATGTACCACTTGGTATCACATTGTCATCCTCTGCAGTTGTATCCTGTGGGTGGCTTTCACCGCCTAATAATGGGAAAAAGGAGGGGACCACCTATTTACAAGGAGCTAAGGTGGGGTTTTCCTGCAATGAGGGTTACACTCTCAAAGGATCAGCAAAGCGAATATGCCAGGCCAATGGCCAGTGGTCTGGAGAGGAGACGAGCTGCACAGCTTCCAGTATGGATACATTATGACATTAATAAATGAGGAAATCAATAAACAGTAAAATTTTGATCGTCACAAATCAACAGATCATTGGTGACAAATGTGTCTGTCTTTGAGCATATGCTTGTGCATCTGAATCATTTGATCCTTCAAATCAACTCTTAGGCACTGAAATGCACAAAAATGTCTATATAAATATAAGATCATGTTTTCATAAAACTAAATCAAACTTTGACTCAAGGACATTTGTTGGACGTCTTCATTTGATTCCCATTTAATTCCTGTCTGAATCTTAACATACGCAGTTAAAAATCAAGTAAATCCCATTTTATTCTGGATACCTGGGTCTGACTCAGTGGAAAACCTCTCGTTTAAATATGTCCCTTCAGGTAATGTCACAGGAATTGTGGTCGGTTCAGTCATCGGAGCTTTGACGCTGATTGTGATTATAACAACAATTGTGCTCCACTCCAGAAAACAGAAAAGGTACAGTACAAGATTTTCATCGGATCTCATTAATGCGTTAATATATATAGATGACATGGACTCATTGTTTCAGCAGTATATTAAAGTAACCTGCGACTGAATGAAATTCAATTTTCTCTCTCCATTGTTTTTAATTTAATTTTATATTTCTTTCAATTTCAGAAAAGCTGAACATTCAGCAGAAGTGGAGACAAGTGAAACCTTCTAACCAGAAACTTTGCAGTAATATTTCATATATTCATATCTCCATCTACTGAAAAAAATATTGCTCAGACAGGAAGAAAACACCTAAAACTACACTGTTATAATCCAGGTCTTAATTTGTATTTTCTATTATTGTTTGCATTCCTCACATTCACAGAATTGTCAAATGTTAACATTACAGACAGACAAAACATTGAAAATGCACATAATTTACTTTGTGGACCCTGACAAGATAAAGTTAAAGTTAAAGATAAAAGATAAGTTTTAAGATAGGGGTAAGCATAGATAGAGTATGTTGGGGCCCTAGGCAAAAATTCACAGGGGGCCCCTCTAACCAGTGTTCATCGCCATTATGTTATAAATAATCTGACACCACCGACAGCAACAGACATTAAAGGGTAGGTAAAACATTAGTCTAGGCAAATAGGTGATAGGTAAAACATGAATCTAGTGCCCAAGACCAAACTGGCTGGATGTGAACTGTTAATATTATAACTACTAGCTTATACATTCTTTCAGCCTGCTATCTATGCTAACAAGTCGACTGCTAATATCGTGATTCTGACTCTCAGTCATGTGTGCCCTTCTAGCTAAGTTAACTAATGTTAAACATCCGCGTAAACAAAAGAACTAATGTGATGCTTGCCAAGTTACAGTAATCAAGTGGCTCTCCCCACATTTAAGGCTAGATTAGCAGCATGTAGTTATGTAGAATTATATCTAATTGTTATGTGCTACCAGAAAGATAACTCCTCTTCATTGTCACTGAGTTAGGTTTGTTTAAAGAGAATCATGCACACTTGGAGCAGGAGTGAGTGGAGTCAGGTGGCCCCTCCCCCTTAAGGAGGTCAGATCTCTCCTACTGTCATTGCATACTTTGCACATTGCCACTGCTGTAGTTTAAGGTTTGGCAGCCCTTGGGCAAACCCCCCTCCCTGCACAGTTAGTAACTGCATACAACATATTTGAGCCCCCTTTAGGTTGAAAACAGTGTTGCTTTTTTTTTTTTTAGGTTTGTGAATTCATATTTTTTTCAGTACGTCATTTGGATGCTGTGTGTAAAAATGGTGGCTGTCCTCATTCAGTAAAATGCAGCACCTTCTGTTCAGTAGCTAAACTGGTAAAACTCCAGCAAAGTGCTGCTTTCTACTGTGTAAACACTCCACTTTTGACAAACTCATAAAGAATATAAATGTTTAGACTACTGAAGATACTGAATATTTCGAGGAAAAAAACCCTAAATATTCAGCACTTTGTTGTTTGCATATTGCTAAAATATGAATAAATGTTGTTATACAGTTGGCTGTTGTGTAAATTCTTCGAAAAAACTTAATTCAAATGCATTGTATTCTGAAGCATCCTGAGAAGGTAAATTTCGTGCTTGCATCAAGCTAACCGCAGTTTTTGCCACACACATACATCCAGAAAAAACACATAAAGGTTATAAATTGATTTGCATGTCATTGAGTGAAGTAAGTATTTGATCCCCAAGCCAAACATGTCTAAGTGCTTGGTGGAGAAACCCTTGTTGGCAAGCATAGCGGTAAGACGTTTCTTGGAGTTGGTCACCAGGTTTGCACACATCTCAGGAGGGATTTTTGGTCCACTCCTCTTTACAGAAACTCTCTAAATCCTTTAGATTTCTTGGATGCCGCTTTGCAACTCAAAGCCTCAGCTCCCTCCTCACATTTTCTATAGTACTGAGGCCTGGAGACTGTCTAGGCCACTCTGTCTGCCAACTTTCCAATAAATGTCCTTAAAAGTGTTTGCTTTGACATTGAAATAATCAGATAATTATTGTTAGTGTCATGACTCATAATATTATTTGCTCCAGCTAAAGGTATGTGCTGATGCAGTAATTCTTCCACACTTTCCTTAATATCTGACTTCTTACTCTTTACTAATTCCCCTAATTGATGAAAAGATTTCAGATATTTCCTCATTAATAACTTCTATCTCTAATGCCTCATTGATTTATTATCTGAAGCTTGGTTCATTACTTTTTCAACATATCACCCTTGTTGCCCAGATTTATCTGTGCATGTGAAATTCCTCACAACCACTCCACCGCGTCAGTCTCTCAGTCTGTCACTTTGTCCTGGTTGTAAACACGTCTTTAGTTTTGTGGTAAATAACCGTTTGTCTCACACATTTATCGCGTCCTTGTTTTTAGCTTGGTCTTGTCTTTCCTACTCAACCTTGGGTTCAGAAAATGAACATAATACTGTTGTTTACTGTGTTACTCTGAATGTACATGCTGTTCCCTCACACAACCCAAGACTGTGATTTCTATGGACAAAGAGCACCAGTGTGTGACAAGACTGCAAAGGCCTCTACTGAATAACCATGATTCCAGAGTCATTCACCAACAACTTGCCACAGACACTCGAGAGATATAAATACAAATGATTAGCATTATCCCCTCCATGTCCCGGGCAACAGAGGAGTAACTCCCCAGCTCATCTCATAAATCATTCTCATCCCTCAGATCACTCTTACTGCCACACAAGTGTTAAAATGACCCACCCGGGTATTTAAAGTGTGAGACTGAAGCATGCAGATGCCAAAGAACCATTTTCCTCGGACCTCCTGCACACTTTCTGTTGGACAATTAAAATACAGCTGCTCTATTATTTGGATCTTGGTCGTCAGTCTAGACTTGTTTGTCACAGTGGGGTTATACTCTTTGCAGTCTTGTTCCTTCATAGTGAGCTGATTTTCTAGGATATGGGTGAAGAAAATAAAATATTATCCCGTCCAATTTTCCGCCGAGATGTGGCCTGGGATCCTTTCCCAAACTGGACACAGCCGAGCCGTATCTTTGCACAGGATTTTGGCCTCCCTCCTTTCCTGGAGCCTAGTGATCTGGACTGGCTAGACTGGGCAAAGAAGAGACTGGCATCTTTCTCCTGGCCAGGGTACACACAAAGTCCCTTTCTGCCTCCATTTATCGGTATGCACCCTACAGACCAGAAGGGACTGAGACAACTGAGAAGTGGAGTATCAGAGATCCAAACAGGGCCAAACAGCTGGAAGGTTAATCTGGATGTTAATCACTTCTCGCCTGAAGAGATCACAATCACAACCAAGGAGGGTTATTTACAAATATCAGGTAGTGTATGTTTCTTTGACTGACCACAAGATAGATTTATGATGAAATGTGTGATGAAAAATATCATAAAAAGCACTTGAAGTAATTTTGTTTGCTTGTTTTTCAATTCAAGGAACCCACGAAGAAAGGCAGGATGAGCATGGATTGGTTTCAAGGTGCTTCACTCGTAAATACAAGTAGGTTGTCTGAGAACACGATGAATTTTGAAGTTTTGCATAAAAAAATGTGGATGCATACCGTGCAAAAATCTTAATTTCTACCACGTGCAAACATACATGGAAATACAGCTTATAAGACAAAACAGAGTTTGTACAAGTAGTCTTCAGGAATGGTTCTCCAGGCTTCTTGAAGAACATTCAAAGCTCTTCTTTGGATGTTGGCTGCTTTTTGTTCTGTTCTCTGTCATGATGATCCCACACTGCTTCAATAATGTTGAGGTCTGGGCTCTGGGGAGGCCAATCCATGACTGATAGTGTTTCACTGTGTGTTTTTCTATCCAGGTATGCTTTTACTGCATTGGCAGTGTGTTTGGGATCATTGTCAAGCTGAAAAATTAAGCTGTTCGCAATCAGACACTTTCCAGATGGTATTGCATGGTGGATGAAAATGTGATGGTACTTTTCTTCATTCGTAATTCCATCAGTTTTGAGAAGTTACCCAACAAAACTAGCTGACTAGCTGAACTGCAGCCCCGACCATGACAGAGCCTCCACCATGTTTTACAGATGACTGCAGACACTCAGTGTTGTATCTCTCTCCTGACCTTCTCTCTACATATTGATGACGATTTGAACCAACAATTTCAAATCTGGATTCATCCCTTTTGCCACTGATGTTCAGTCCAGTTCTTTCTCTCTGTTTCCCTTTGTTAAGAATGGCTTCTTGACAGCCGCCCTTCCACTGAGACCATTTCTGATGAGGCTTTAGTGAACAGTAGGTGGATCAACTGAAGGGCCAGATGCATCTCTCAGGTTCTGTGTCAGGTCTTTGCTGGATTTTTTATTTCCCATTTCTTAAGGACATGACTTTCAGATACTGTTCATCTGCTGTAGATAGGGTTTTTTGGTCCTCCACCCTTCTAGTTTCCTCATTTTTTTAAGGGCAATCTGCACACCATGCTGAGATATGCCAAGTTTTCAGCTAATAGCTCTTTGGGAATCACCTTGTTGGTGCAAAAATACTATTTTATGTCTGTCAAACTGTTATCTTTGGTATTTTTCATGGATTCAAATAAAGAAATGGAAACAAATTATGTGTTTTTGCGACAGGCTGCTAGTAACAAAATGCTTAAAGATACAATTTAAAATTGTTTCTTTGCTAAGTTGTCTGTTATGTGCAGACAGAACACTGGTTCATCCATTGAGTTTGGTGCCTTTAGGTGCCTTTATTTTAATTCATTCACAGGTCAGTGTTAAGTGGCTTAACAAACAAAAATATTCCTTTAAAATGGCCAGGTACAAGGACTGGAGTGAAAATGAGTGAAAAAACAGCCAAAGAAAAGAAAAACTTTGGAAGCCATTCAGAAAGCCTGGAGAACTATTCATCAAGACCACTTTAAAACTGTACAAGAAAGTCTGGCTGCTTAGAAGTAAAATATAAAGAAATGAGGGGTAACTAAATATTTTTGCACAGTACTGTGCAATCAGTAAAGCTTATAGAAGATAGGTGAGAATATCAACACAAACATAGATGATTCTGCAGCAATCATCTGACATCAGTGACAGATATAGGTTGTTATCTATTAAATTAGTTTTTCAAAATGTGGTAAACATATAGAGGAAACAAATACTTTGTACTGTTAGTTGCTGATAAACTTTCTCTTTATTTCATTAAGGTTGCCACTGGGGGTTGACTTGCAGCAGATCAGTTCGTCCTTGTCTGCAGATGGAGTCCTGTCTGTAGAGGCCCCCGTCCCTGGGACATCAAGCAGCATCCCGGGCAATGAGATTGTCATACCAGTTCAGATCAGACAGAAGCAGGAAGAGGAAAAGTGAAACCAGTGAGCAGAACTTGATGTAGCTCAAGTTATGTGTACCAACCTTTGTAGCACTGACATAAAGAGAAGGAAAACTTACTTGTTGTAACATTATAAATACAATTTCTAACCAGGCTGTTTTCCTGCCGCGAGAGACAATTTGATGATTTTCAATGCAGTAAAGCAACACTAGTGTTTCAGATCAAGCTCACACTAATTAGTATCAAACACAAACACAACCCTCTCTTATTTTGCTCGTTGATGCATAAAAAGCCTCCCAACTGTATAGATTAGATTTATGAGTTTGAACTGAAACTTTATACATTGGTGTCTTGATTAAACAGCATTATAAAGCTGTCCTGATATCATATAATCATTAACAGATGTAGATGAAGCAGTTTGGTCTGTGATACAGTAGTTGTTCATCCACAGATCTGCTTTTCAAGGCATATTGAAAATGCTTGTCAAATGGTCCACAAGAGGGCATTGAAGTTCTACTTAGAGTCACATTTGGAAATGTATTTCATCCTCATGAGACCTATGCATAAATTTGGTCTTTTGTTTCTTCATATAGATGTTTATCAACAGCTAATCTCAAAGAACACCTATTCAGCTTGTGTACACCTTCCAGATTAGAGGCTTATTGCACAGGATTATTTTTTGAAAAGATTTTCTACAAGAATGGTTTATCAAGCATTACATAAAATAAATGGCAATGGTGCAAAATATATACATAAATTTAAAAAAAATAAAATAAAGCTCTTCACCTACAATAAATGGAAAATGTAACGTGTAAAGGAATTTTCTGTTCTTCTCTTTTCTTCGCTGTGGGCCACATTTAACATAGGGCCACGTGAACTTAGGGTGAGTCAGGCTCAGCCGCAGATCCATCGCATATGGGCTGTGACATTTGGGCCACATCTGGCCCACACAATGCTTACTAGTGACAAGATTTGTCTGCTATCTGGGACTAGATCTTCTTGTGGCAATGTGATGACCCAGTGCCTGTGATCTGTCAGGCAATCTGTAGGGGCATCTCCTTGATCATATTTTAGAAGGATAGACAGGACCCTATCTGCTCTTTTTTGGTCTAAAGATCAAAGAGTTAAAAGTAGGCATGCGCAAATTCTAGCTGCATAGAATAACTTTAAATATGCCCCGTCAGTTCACAGCTTTCAGAATTAGGCAATAATAGATCCTGGCAACACGTGTCACGGTCATTGTCATCTTTGCTCTTGGTGATGTTAAGCTTGCTACAATAAATGTTTCTGCATAAGACACGTGAGTGTCCTGACTGTTTTTCCTGCATGAGTAAGAGTCCCACAACACACAGTGACAGTATAATCCCTGCAAATGAAAAGGCTTGAAAGTGTCTAGAAAAGTCAGGTCCTACACTGAAGTCAACAGTGACATCTATTGTTGAAACAGAATATTACATAACAAATCTTCAGAAAAAACAGAAGGCACAGTGAAACCACAGGAGAGTTTGACCAGTTTTACGAGCTTTATTTGATTGGTAGACATATGAAACAGATGAATGGCAGTCCACATGCTTTGTTGAGAAATAGAAAATACTGTGAAATATACATATATAACATAAAATTGTGCACAGCACTGAAAATTCGCAAAGTCCTTCTCTAACATTTTTAGCCAAAGTGAAAAGACAGTTCACACTAGAGAAAACTGCCATACTCTTTCACCGATTCTTGTTATGTTTTGGTTTATCAATAATAAAGACTCAAATCAGCAGAGTGGAACTCCCTCTCCCTAGATTTAATTGGGGAAATTTTTTTCTAAAAATGGAAAATTTTTAGAAAAAAATGGGTAATTTTTTTCTTACCCATCCCCTTTCATCCTTCCACACCACCTTCATCTTAATTAATGGTGAGTCAGATTGAAAAAAAGGGATTAAAATATCCTGAAATCACCACAGACAATAAGGTTAGTTTTAATCAACAGAAAATTAAAATGCATTAACACATCCAGCAGAGTCTCTGTGGAGCCCACTCAGTCAGGGCCTTCTCTGCTGCAGCCTCATCACTGAGGTTCATGTATTGAACTTCAACTACTTTTACAGTATCTCACCAACCTCACAGTCAGCAACAAAAATGAAACCAGGTGCACTTTGAATTCAGCCACTGCACCTTTACACAAAGACAGTTTTCACTATACACCAGAAGATTGCAACACAAGAAAGATATAAGAGCATGTAGTGCTAGGGATGTGTTTGACATAGATTCATATAGCCACTGTGACGCCACCTATTATTTTGTTAACCATTGTTTTGAATACTTGACTTTGGTTCTTGGCCTGCCTATCTGTTAACTCTAACATGACCATATTTGGAGGTGAGAGTAGATCCTTGCTCCAAAAGGCACCGACAGTGCAAACACTGTGGAGAGGTTCAATTTAATGATTCAAAGTACTGGAGGTGAAGTCTAGCAGATACCTATCAGCTCCAGCTGCTGATGTCAGGGACACTTGTCAATCAAAATGATCATGCCCCTATCTCCAGTATCCAGGTGGATTTGGTATGAAAAAAAAAAAATCACCCCACTCAAAGTTGTTATGAAGTGAAAATTATCATCAGAGGCCAAAACTGTTTTCTGCACCAGTTTGTAAACAAGCCTTTAAATGCTGTAAAGTTGAATATTTTAACATGGGAATCTATGGGGAATGACTCACTTCTGGAGCCAGCCTCTGGTGGCCACTAGAGGAACTGCAGTTTTTGGCATTTCCTCTTCGGAAGGTTGCCCCTTGCTAGCAGGGTGCGTTTGACTGAGATTCAGCACCATGGAGAGAGACCCCCGAATTTATGTCCTCTGTCTCCCTCCAGCAGCCACATGGAGTAATGGCAGGAATTATAACATCCATCAATTTTCTTTGTTAGCATGCCCACTGCAAAATGCAAAACACAAGTATTGTTCACAGACAATAGTTGCAATAATTAACATGTAGGTCTAATCACCCGTTTACCTCCAATGAAATAAAAGCAGAAATTTTCATTCAAAAGGTATTAAAGTTATTATATAAATTTAACGGTTTCATTTTAGGATTTCAAAAAGAGGCTTGATGATAATAATTGATACAGATTTTCTTTTTAAAAGAAAAGAATAAAAAATGCAGCTTTTCCTTTACAAACACCTGCATGTACATGTTTGTTTAAAGACCTCTTCCTGTGTGAAATTACTTCACCAGTGTTGAGATGTGCCAGTAGTATTGTGGTGTCTCTTTAAAGGAAGGGGGAGTGTAGAAGAGGGACAGAGGAAAGAGATGAATAGAAGGCACCAGAACCACCTACCATGACCAAGTGCGCTGTAAATGTAGGACAGAAATTCGAGTGGAATACAAACGGATCGTCAAGCGACATATTCGAGGGAAAACCATGTTTGGATGTGCCTTATCTGATTCAAATCATTTCAAATATGGCACTACATGCGACCACAGGAACACAGGGAAACTATTTTTCCTCCCAAACATCTCCTGCATTTTGAAACGGAAAAGAAGAGTGGCTGTAAAATATATCCCTGTGGTATCCTTCTCCGATTACCATCAGTGGTAGGCATTGCATAATTCACTCATATCCACCGGAGCCATTTGGTTCCTCCTCTTTGGGAAGAGTGGGACGCCAGAAAAAAAGCGACTACATCCAGTGGCTGCCTTCTCGGTGCTGCCTGCAATTGTTTGGCAATGCCCTTTTCTCTCTTAGCAAGGACTTGCAGCCAGTAGCGGGGAAACAAGCAGGGGAAGGATGCATTTAACGCTGGATTTGTGCTGCATTCAGGGAGATTCGGCAGTAATAGCACCTCTAGCAGAAACAGCGAGTGCGGAGGGCCTGGGAAGTACCCAGCCCCACTATCTCCCCCTTTTCCTCCCTCCCTGCAGGACCATGCTTGCGTGAGGGATGAGGCTGTGCACAGGGACACCAGGCCAGAACTGCGGCCTACTTCTCACAAGAGCCGGTCTCTCGACTGCAAGATCTGTGAACACATTGCCACCATCAAATCAGCATCTTTGGTACGCAGCTCCCTCTCTCCACCGTTTGCATAAAAAAATAATAAAAAAATATGTGTGTGTTTGCGCGCGCGCGTGCGCTAGTGTATGTGTGCGTGCTTGGCGGCGCGGGGATGAGGAGGGAGGGAAGGGATGTCTGTGTTCTCAGCTGTACATCTGTAGTCATGGCAACCAGATCCTGTTAATGGATGTCATTTTTTCCATCCTCAGCTTCCCTCTCTGCCTCTGCTTTGATGTGTGTATTGCATTTATATGTAATCCATGTAAATGACTGCCTGATATCTTTTGCCAATGAGATTTATATTTTTTTCTCATAGATTGCAAAAGTTGAATTTTCTCTCAGTCATCTTAGATTGTTGTGCTGATTCCTGAATAGTGGCATCTTACAAATTTCGGATGATTAAACAAAAAAAGAAATCCTTGTTTATTTCTTAGGTTGTTATGGATGTGTACTGATCTGCTTTCTGATTACTCTTTAGTTTGCAGATTTTTATTTATTTATTTATAGTACAGTATGCGGCTTCTTGTATCTGGCTGCTCGATTTCTTTTACTTCCTGCTTCCCATATTCATCCATGTAGGGCATCAGGTAGATCGAGGAGCATGAGCAGGACTTTGAGCTGCGGGTGCAGATGTCTGGGTATAAGCGCATGCGGCGACAGCACCAGAAGCAGCTGATCGCCCTGGAGAACAGGCTAAAGGCCGAGATGGATGAGCATAGGCTCCGGCTGCAGAAGGAATTGGAGACACATGCGAACAACACTTACATTGAGCTGGAAAGACTGGCCAAACGCCATGCTGCTCAAACAGACAAAGAGGTACAGCCTCAGCAGCAGGTGTTATTTATGAATGAGATGAAAACTAAAGAGTGATGTAACTCACTTTGTGCTGCACTTGTGTCTGTAAGGAAGGGATTCTATAAAAGGTAATAATCTGATTATTTTAATTTCTCTTCACAGATGAAGTCAGTTGCAGCAGAAGAGAGGAGGATTCAGCAACAGATTGTTGCTCAGCAAAAGAAAGAGCTGACTTCTTTCTTAGAAAACCAGAAAAAGGAATACAGGCTTTGCAAAGAGAAGATCAAGGAAGTAAATATCATCAACAAATAAGTTTATGAAGTTATACACTGAATCTCTTGCACATGGATCACGTATTCTATGAGAAAGTCTTCACATCGTACAAACCCTATTCATACAGTTTGTTTTGCATTGCAGGAGATGGACAATGACCCTTGTATACTCAAGGAGGAAAAGCAGGAGCGTCTGTCGAGGCACAAAGAAACAATGCAGCGCTCTCAGGCTGAGGAGGAAGCTCACCTGCTGGCCCAGCAGAGGCTGGTGTATGACCGGAGCTGCAGGGCTCTGAAACGCCGGAGTCTGCTCAGGAAGCATGAGTTTGAACAGGAGCAACTGAGAGAGGTAATGCAATATCCTGATGTTATGTAACTTAATGTGCCACCAAGGCTGTGAATGAGAGGGAGACAGGTGTAACAGTGAAGCTGCAAGGAGCAGTGGTAGTGAAGGTACAGTAGATGAACTTAAATACCTGGGGTCAACCATCCAAAGCAATGGACAGTGCACAAGAGACGTGAAAAAGAGAGTGCACTAACTAAAAGACAGGAGGCCAAGCTGGAGGTGGCAGAACTGAAATTGTTTAGATTTTCACTGGGAGTGACCAGGATGGACAGGATTAGAAAGAATATGTCAGAGGGACAGCTCAGGTTGAGCATTTTAGAGACAAAGTTAGAGAGGCAAGACTGAGATGGTTTGGACCTGTGCAGAAGAGGGATAGTGGATATATTGGACAAAGGATGTTGAAGATGGAAGAGAGGAAGACCTCAGAGAAGGTTTATGGATGTAGTGAAGGAAGACATGCAGAGGGTTGGTGTGACAGAGGAGGATGCTAGGGATAGCATGAGATGGAGGAAGATGACCTGCTGTAGCGACTCCTAAAGGGAGCAGGCTGAAGAAGGAGGAGATAAACAAGAAGAAGAAGAAGAAAAAGAAGAAGAATGTGCCACCAAGACTATGAAAAGAGTCACAGGTTTTGGGGCTGACTATTCCTGTTTTCAGAAGATATTTGGACAGAAGAGCTTCTTGTGGCATGAAGGAAGCAGCCAACAGTTACTTTTACTATTAATAATCTGTTGTATATTGCATAGTTATTTACACTAATGATAATTATTGATTATAGGATACCAGTCATAAAGGAATATCTTCAAACTGGTACTCTTACCAACTTTCTAAAAACCCTGAGGCATTCAGTTTATAATTAATGATAAGAAACAAATAAAGGTTAAAGGTTTCCTAGGGAAGCACTTGGATTGTAACACACAACTGTAAAGCTGCATGTCATCTGCATAGGTATATTGAAGAAAACACTAA
>VUQS01031926.1:0-18516 GCA_015108495.1 Heterochromis multidens | reverse complement strand
AAATTTTTTAATAGATTTAAAAAAAAAAAAAAAAAAAACACATGATGGTAAAAAGAAGACTTAACACTGAATCAAAAATAATTAAAATAAAAAAAGAAGGCAAAACCTGTATTAAGATACAAGACAAATAATCTAGCATAATGAAACAGTGGACAGCAGAATTTGCATATACTATCATTCAAAACAGTCTATTTTCATGATCCAGGAGCTGAACAAGAAGAGGACCCAGAAGGAGATGGAGCATGCCCTGATGATCCGGCAGGATGAGTCCACCCAGGACTTGGAGCGCAGGCAGCTGCAGATGCTCCAGAAGCTACGCATGGAACTCATGCGGTTGCAGCACCAGACAGAGCTCGAAAACCAGGAGGAATACAACAACCGGCGGCAAAGGGAACTGTACAGAAAACACACTCTCGAGCAGCGACAGCAGCCCAGAAACCTCAAGGTGCCTGAAACTTACTCTTTGTGGTAGCTCTATGTGGTAGTGAGTTGATATTCTATAAACTTGTACATAATGACCTGATCAAGTCATGGGTTTTAAACTGAAGCTCTGCAGGTACTATACAATGCATTCATAACATTAGATTTGACTGAAATATTTAGCCCAATAGTAACCTGCAGAAAAACATTAATCACGTTGCCATGAGAACTGCTTCCTTCACAAGTTTAAATCTCGTCTCTCTTTATCTAATAGCACAGTGGTCAGAAACCCACTTATGGAAATAAATGTTCAAGGGCGCTGCAAACAAATTATTTATTTATTCAACTTTATTTAGTCTACTTTGAAAGGGTAGACTGAGTAAAATCTTCACGTTTTGAATCCACATGCCAAATAAATCAGTTGAATTAAGAGCAACAAATTGAACCAGTCATATCATGATGGTTCTTTTAGTAGTAATTTTCCTTTACCTTTAACTATAACAAAAAAAGAGCATGACACTAACATTTAATAATTTAACCTTTTGCAGACGCTGGAGATGCAGATCAAGAAACAGTTTCAAGACACTTGTAAGGTGCAGAACAAGCAGTACAAGGCTCTTAGGAACCATCAGCTGGAGGTGTCTCCCAAAGGCGACCATAAGACCATCCTGAAGGGGCTGAAAGAGGAGCAGACACGCAAGTTGGCCATACTGGCTGAGCAGTACGAGAAGAGCATCAATGAGATGATGGCTTCACAAGCGGTATAAAGTATCTTGTTATAAATAGTTAAAATGGGGCTCATTCATCAACATAACATGGACAACATGCTTAACGATGATATCTTAATGGGTTTAAATGTGTTGGCCTGTTGCTGATAAAAGAAACTAAAATTTTAACAGCCATACTTGCTAATATTTGTTGCTAACTCTGTCTTGCCGTGTTTCTAGATGCGATTAGAAGCGGAGCAGGAAATGGAGTGCCAAGCTCTGAAGCAGCAGCTGAAGCAAGAGATGGAACTCCTGGACGCCTACCAGAAAAAAACCAAGTCACAGATGGAGACCCAACATGAGCGAGAGCAGCAGAAACTTGAGCAGAAGGTCTCCATACGGAGAGCGCACCTTGAACAGAAGGTAGGTTTAACATCAAAGCCATTCTAAAATAAATCCAGCATGGTACCATATTTCATGAAAATGATGCCAAATAGGTAAGCAGAGAGATCTGTGTCCAGAGAGACAATTTATCAGCTGACAGCAGTATAGAGCAGTGGGGTTTTTTTTAGGTAGTTAAATGCACCATGGACAGATTCAGTTTTTGGTTGTAGAGGCAGTTGGGGTCCCACCAAAGTTTACTGGTTAGCTGGAATACTTCAGGGGGGAATAGCATGAGTGAGCAATGTGTGTGAGTGCCCTACTGGTGAAACTTACTCTTGGCCTAAACTGGTATAAAACCCGGTAAATATGCTTATTGTTGGGTTGATAATAGAGGAAAGGCAGTGGTATGGCATGGGTGGTCAGTCCACCACTTTTGGTTTAAGCTGAAAAAGCTTAACATGTAATTTAATGAAATCTTGTACAGATACTTTGGTGGTTGTTTTAGTGATCTCCCTGAGTCTTCTTCTAACAACACAGTGAAATTGCCATCTTTGGTTTTGAATGAAATATTATTTTAAATTTTGAAATTTGGTTCACACATTCATGCCTCCTCAGGCTAAGGAGGAAACTTTCAGTTTTTTTGTTTATCTGACACTTGAGATTCATGACAAAATGCCATAGACTGTATATAAAAGATCGCATTTGCGACCCGAAGTGCCATTTTGTCTGTTGCTATCTGCTTTTTTTAAAAAAAAAAGATGTCACGAGCGAGCAGTGGAAGAAACAGAGGACACTATACACACTCATACTGTAGTGACTCTATGCATGCATGTATCCCCTTCTTTATAACCTATTTCATGCTAACTTGGACCATAATTTACAAAATGAACATCATGTTTAGGTGCAGTGGTAAGCACTGCCATCTCACAGCAAGAGGGTTCCTGGCTTGAACCTTCAGGCCAACTGAGGCCCTTCTTTGTGGAGGTTGCATTTTCTCCCTGTCCTTTTGTGGGTTCTTCTCTCTGTGCTAGCCCTGTGATAGACTGACATCCTGCCCAGGCTGTATCCCACCTCTTGCCCTAAATACTCTGAATTATACAGGCAGTTAGGAACATAGATGGGTGCATGGATGGACATTATGTATTATGTATATTAAGTGCTTTCTATCTAACATTCACACACATTTACACTCCGATGGATGCATTGAAGAGCAACTTGGGGTTAGTATCTTGCCCAAGGATATTTGGCATGCAGACCTGAGCAGCCAGGGATCAAACCACCAACCTTCCGATTAAGTAGGTGATCTGCTCTACCTCCTGAGCTACACCATCAAGTGAGCAATAAGACTTCTAAACAACCATAAGTGTTTTTTCAACCAGAAGAGTTGCCCCCTACTGGCTAATTCCATATTGGCTTCCCTTTTCAGACTCACAGACTTTTCTACAATATTTATATTTTATTCATATAATTTTTAAAAATCCCGTTGGGTGTATAATTTATTGGACAAAGACACAATTTTTGCAGTTTTGCCTCTTGACACCACAGTGTATTTTAAATCAAACAATCAATATGTGATTGAAGTGCACACTTTAAGCTTTAATTAGGAATTACAGCCATTTTTATACACAGTCACCCATTTTCAGAGGTTCAAAAGTAGTTGGACAATGGACAGACAAGCAGTTTCATGGCCAGGAGGGGCCTGTTCCCTTGTTATTTCATGACAAATGCAATAGATGCAATAGCTTTTCACTGTAATTTTAAGTATGAGGCCCAAAGAGATGTCAATGGAAGTAGGGGAGGCCATCATTAGGATAATAAAACAAAATAAACCCTTCAGAGAGATAGGAAAAGCTTTAGGACTGTCTAAATCAACAATCTGGTACTTTCTTAAAAGAAGGAATACACTGCCCAGCTCGGCAACACCAAAAGACCTGAAAGACCACAGAGGACAGAAATTTTGAGTTTTGGACCTTTAAATTCTTGTGTTCTCTGTTTAGTTCTTAGTTTGATTATATCTGTTTTTTTTGGAGTTTGTTACCTCAGTGTGTTCTGTCTCATCCTTCTGTCTTCCCCCCCGTGTCAAGTTAATTAATTTCCCTGTTTAATTATTGTTTTTCACCTCCTGTTTTTTGTCTCTTGTGTCTTGTGTTTAGTTTTTCTTGCCTCCTTTTGTCTCATTGTCTTGATCGTCTGCAGCTGTGTCTTGTTAGTGTCCTGTTTCCACCTCACTGATTACCTCCATGTGTATAAATAGTCCTGTCCTTCCCCTTAGTGTCTGTTATCCTGTCCTGTATGTTCTTCCCTCTGCTTTTGGCTGTAGTTTTGGTTACTTTGCCTTTTGGACTTTGTGTTTTGTTTCATAGACTTTGCAAACATCCACAATAAACAGGCTTACTTTTAATTTGAAACAGTCTGCCTCTGCTGTCAGCATTTGGGTCCTTTAACCAGCATTGTATGAAACTCTGCTCAGATTCAGCCAAATGTTGTAAATCTGATCAGACAGGACTTCACAGTGCAAATGGATAATGACCCAAATCATATTACAAAAGCAATATGGTGAGTTTCTCAAGGCAAAAAAAATGGAATATTCTTCAATGGGCAAGTCATTCACCTGATTATAACTCAGTTTTCAGTTATTAAATACAAAACTGAAGGCAGAAAGACCCATAAAGAAGCAGCTATTGAAGGTGGCAGCAGTAAAGCCTTAGTTGAGCATCTCAAGGGAGGAAAAACAGCATTTGGTGACGTCCTTGGGTTCTAAACTGAGAAAGTTTGGAGGATAATTTTTCACATGTTGGTGAATATGTCAAAAAAATTGTGAAACTAACTGTATGAAATACTTTACTTCTTCCATTTCTAATATTATGTGGACTTCCTAATTGTTAGTTTGACTGAACTAGTTTGAGACAACCATCCCATACTTCTGGAAAATGAAATCAAATTAAATTAGTCTACATAATGTCCAGCAGGTTTGCTTGAAAAGCAGCTTTCACTATTAATTTATAATTAACATAGTTGTCAAAGTACTTTTTTTTTTAGCTCTATTACAAAGAAATACAAAATTTATTGGCAATCTGGCAAAAAAGATTTTGTTACATCTTTAACATAAACATGTTGAAGTTAATCACGACAATTAGAGATGCACCGATTGCAATTTTCTCAACCGATTCTGATTATTAGTGTAACCTGCCGCTACTGACTTTTGCCAATTCCAGTTTTCTTCCTAAGAACTGTAACTGACAGCATATACAAGCAAAAATGAACTTTCCTCCAATGCAAAATATTATTTTTATAACAAAGAAATTATTAAACTTAAACTGCAGTAAGTTACAGGATCTTCTGTCACTGAAAATAAAGTGCTCTGCTACTGGAAAGAGGTACAAATAATTAACTGAAAATGGATTACTGCACACCCACCTTTACCTGACATATTTTACTTTACCAAACAAAAGCAGATGCAACAGATTTTTGTAACAAAAAGAAACGACAGTTACTTAACAGGACATCAACCCTTTTCTCTTTTTCACCTGTCTTCATAATTTTCCTCATAACTGCTTTGATCCTTTGCTCATACTGAGGCAGCTGGATTGTGGTGGGCTCTGAACTTTGGAAAGATTTAGCTACTTTACCTTTGTTAGCTTATTTAAAATGTCCATGTTCAGTTGGATGAAGGTGATTAGATTTGTTGTTACAAATTTGCCCCCCCCACGGTTTATCACACCCACAGAGAAGGATTTAGCATGGCCACTGTGCACGTTAGTATTTGCCTGCACTGCTGTGCACGTCTTGTGTATGCATGAAACAGATCGGACACACATGAGGCTGATCGGCCGGTCACTGACCAGGGCCGAGAACGATGAAAATCAGATAATTTTGGTCCCTGGCCAGTCAATCTGTGCATCTCTAACAACAATGCTAACAGATTAAAAAATGATCTAAAAGTAATTGAATATCAATAAAATATTTAACGTGCTGTGTTTTAATTGCAGATTGAAGAAGAACTGGCTGCACTTCAGAAGGAACGTACTGAACGGATTAAGCACTTGTTGGAACGTCAGGACAGAGAAATTAATGCTTTTGACACAGAAAGTAGAAGCCTTGGCTTTGGAAGCCTGGGATCTATAGACTTCCCCAAAGAAGACAACACATGAAAGTGGATTTATCTTTAAAGGACAACATATCCGTGCCCTTTTCATGTCCACTTGACCGTTTGTCCCATCCACGGCGACAAAACTGGATTACTGGATTACTTTTCATCGCTCTTAGATATTGCATCTTTGAATTGGAGTGTTGCGTGCAATGAGAGCCTCTTTTGTGAAACTTTAAGGGGGGAAAGTAAAACAAAAGAATCTACAACAACATGTCAATAAAAGTCAAACCTAGTCAGTGTAACTCAAAAGCTTATGTGTTCGAAATAAGAGACTCTTTCCTCCATGCCATTTTTCTCCTTTTGGTATGAATTGAATAAATCAGGAAATTTTAGTAAAATGGGCACTTTGATATGTTTAAGTAGAAATCCATCTTGTTCATATGAGGCTTAATGTGTGTTACATGGAGGGACATTGTGGAATGTGAGCTACGGATTCCCCCGTGGTGTTAAGCTGCTTTGTTTTTTTGTTGTTGTTTGTTTTGTTTTTTATTAGTTTTATTTTGTTCTTTTTATTTTATTCTCTGAATGTGAATATTACTGTATGGGGTCACTGGATAGTCAGAGTTTTTTTTCCCCAATCATACTTCCATTTTGTGCTTATGCATACAGTATACTGTGGACCCTCACTTTTCTAGGCAGTTTTATTTTATTTGATATGTAGACTCAATTGGCATAAGCTTGATCAACCCATTTATCTTATCACAACTCAAGATCCCACTTGGTAAAACTGCTTATTATTGCATGCACTTTAAGGACAAATTCAGGTTGTGAAGTGAAGCATGAATCTGTCAGAGATTTTAGCTGTTTGTAAATAAAAGTGGTCATAGCATTTTTTTAGGCCTATGGATAATGGACATAAGCGCCATATTTGATATGATAATTTTCACAAATGCCTTTATTTAAGTTGTGCCTGAAGCAGATTTTAGTTATGTGTTTGTTATATCTATATTTTACCTACCGAGGCTGGCACCATTTTTGTTTTGAGTTCATCTAAACTTGTGAATCATTTAATGTTCACTAATCAAAGTTCTTGTAAAGGAAAATGGTGAGAATTGTGTTGTATAATTTTTGATATGAATATTTGTACATGAGAACATAGCTAGAATATACAGAGACACTGGTCTGTTACTGATAACAGAGTCTAATGATAAAGATTTTGCTTCATTTTTGTTTTATAATATAGAGAAATGGTCATACAATAGCTCAATATATTGCTAAGTCAAATCACTAGACTTTGAGATTGTATAGGTGCAGGTGAATGGAACCACAGACTTCTTATGATATCAGTATCAGCGACTCCACAAAAGCAAACAACAACACGTGGGTCCGGATTGCATTCTCCTTATTACTGTCTAATGATAAGATTTACATATTTTTCGCCATGTTTGTTATGGTCATTGAACAGGTTGCACAATTATTCCATTTCTATTGAATGGAAGGGTAATTGTTTGGTGCTTAATTTCTAATACCACATTTAGCCTTGTAGGTTTTGCCTTGGAGAGACAATTGATTTTTACAAAATGTAAAGCATTTTGAAACCCACTCTGAGTCAAAACACTACTAAGTTTTTCAAACACTCATGACATATTTAGAGTACCCCATGCAGTGAAAGTCTCTTTAAAAATGAAAAATAAATGCTATTTTATCATGGGACAGTTTTTGAAACATTGTTTAATGTGGTGGTCTTGAATGCAACCCTGTTAGGTTTGACAGGTATTTCTTTACCTGTTTTGTTTTGGGGGTTTTTTTCTTTTCACATCACAGCCACAACTTGTATTAATGTTTGGCTATATTTCTCACAGGGCTGAAAGGTAGAAGACACACCCTGAGGTACAACAGACGAACACAATGGCATTCAGTTTTGGATGGCAATAGAACTTAAATGCTCTTGTTTTACACCTAAATTCTGAATTTGTTTTCTAAGGTTGAATGGCTCCACTAAATTTTGCAGTCTTTGACATTTTCATGAACTTTATGAAATTTGATGACAGCATTTCTCAAATGCAGTAAGGCCTTTTGTCTTGGTCATGTATAACTGAAGCCTTGTGGACACAATGGTTCCATAAAAAAGTGCTGTTGGGGTGCTTGAAGTTTGCCTGAGAGCTTCAGAACAGTTACGATTTGTGTGACTTTTATGTTACTAGAAAGATGTATTTAGTTAGAATAAAGGGGACTTTCCTAAAGAACTTTATTCACCATTTCCTGTGCAGTTCAAAGACAAAATAAAAGAGATTCTGTTGAAAACAAGGACTCTCAATCATATCCTGCATCTTATGCCAGAGTGCATTTCTTATCATTAGTGGTTTAATTTCCTTGTAATGCTCTATCATGTGGTGTAAAGCTTTTCACTTTTGCTTTTCTGAGTGCAATATGACCACAGTGACCTACATCAAATCAAATGCTGTTTATCATAATTTACTGTAGGCTGCAAACATATATATAAATATTTGTTAACTTGTGAAAACAGAAACCTTAAGTTGGAACAATAAGTGAGAGGGAAGTTGCACTGCAAAGCGTCCAGGTTCCTCACGTTTCAGGGAAAGCCTGCTTGATTTAGGTGCTGAGTGTGGGCTTTTTTTTTAGCATGCCTCCACTGTATATGCTAGCAGGAATCCGACTGTAGTTTCCTTGAACTGCCAACATCTGTGGCAGCAGTTGCCAGCCTCACCACAACCCCTCTTTTATCCCCTGGGGTAACTGGAAACCCCCGAGGGTGGCAAAAGAGTGGTTAGACTTTACCTGAAGTAGTGCTGATAGGGTTGTGGTGCATTGAGTTCCCCCTCATTTTTCTCAAGTAGTCAGTAATTCAACAACAATACATCTAAGGTATTGAAACCAAGATGTGATTATCATCAGAAAACAAGGAGATGAGGTTAGCTCATAATGAGCTTTTTCACTTTCAGCAAAAAGTTAACCTGTTGCTTCTACTCAGAGCAAAATGCCACATTTCTGTCCTGCAGAAGTGCAGTCTGACGTGCAGTCTGACCTGCAGTCTGACCTGAATTTAACCTTAGCGATGCAGACAGCTGGCTAAAAACGTCATAGGGTGTCTCCAAGCAGAAGTGTTGCAGCGATGACAGTAGGATTAGACAACTTGTAAAAAACCCCAGTTTGTGTTATTTTCATATTTTTCCATACTCCAGAGTGGCTAATGTTTACTCATAAATCACTGGAGGATGCACCACGATAACATGTCACAGTGAAATCGTCCTGTGGTAAAGTCAGCCCAGCTTGTCAGAAGCGTAAACTTGCGGTGTGATGACAATAACAGATTGCCTACTTTAGCTAAGCAGACCCAGCCCTTTACGCATTCAGAAAATTTGTGATTGAGAAATGCCATTTCCTGTGACCCTGCTGGCTTCCTGTGCAAATGCCCGATTGAAAGTATTGTTGCAAAAAGAAGACACGTGGTCTCAGGAGGGGATTAAGAAGTAAGAGATGAAATTCAGGAGAACTATTTACCAAATTTAAGAGAAGGGAGAAAAATGACAATATAGCACGTCTTTCAAAATTCCCCCTGTTGGCCACACATTGTGGTCTATACATACATAGATTTCCTCAACACTTACCTTTGAATTTGTTGGTAATGTGAAAGTGAACTTTGCCAGGTAGCATCAGGGCACCGATGACTGTAGTTGTGTGGTTTTCTTTTTTAATTATCTAGGCAATATTTAAGCCAGTGAAGCCACTGAAGCTCCTAACTGATATTAGACTCTTCCTGCATGAATGCCTACACTTGAAAATGAGAAACTTTGAAGTTTTCTTTGCTGATCTTTAAAAAACATAAAGATTGTCAGCATGCAGCATTGTGCACACAGTGATGAGCTCACTTTTACCTTTCTGCACACACGTTCCTCTCCCTTGCTATTTAGAGAGTAATAGAAACCAATTTGGTGAACGGTTTCAGAGTGTAGGTTGATCTCAGTCCTGATATGATTTTCATGCACGTCTGACACTGTTTTCTAAATTCAACAGATTACTGTTTCTCGAATTATTTAAATATATAAATTTATGTGTGTTTATTTTCCATGCATGCATGCATGCAAAAAAAGGAAGCGCCATTTTAAGTAGTTGTGCTACAACCTATGTCCATACATGTCCTAATAATCAGATAATGCCCCTACATGCCTATCAAGAGAGTAGGCATGTAGGCACATTGCCCACTTTGTTTGACATGGGCGTAAGAAAAAAAAATGCACATGTGAACGAGAGGAGGAAATTCTGGGAAATTTAGTTGCCTCACAAGGTGCACGTCATTTCCTCCTGTGACAAATGTGTGGTTTCTGTCTTTAAAAAAGTTTTAAAGGAGTGTGATTATGACGAGTCCGCACAATTTGCTTGTGATACTGAGAGGAGAATGAATGGTCATGTAAAGAATATGCATTTTCAGGAGTTCATGGAATCAGTAGCAAGTAAGTTTTATACCTTTGTCTTCTTTTTTTAATTAAAATATAAAGCGCTGAACACTTTTGCATCTTTTCTTGCCATTGTGCATGGGGATGTGGTTATTTTTAGTGACTTACAGCTGTTGTGAAACTAAGTGCAGTTTACCGTTTTCTGCATCAGTGAAGGAAATGACATTGTTTGTTGGTTTCTCAACATCTTGTTTCATAAAATATTTGAAATGGCAATGCGTTAATCTTTACTTGCTGTATCTTTGCTGTAAAAAAAAAAAGTCTTTTTATGTCTTTTGCTCTGCACTTGTGGTTTTTACACAAAGTTCCCCTCAAACCCACTGATGCGATGAAGGATAACCATGACTGACCAGTTCCTTTCTCCTCAGCATTACTCTCTCTCCTGCTGATTATGACTGTTGATTCAACAAAAACTGTGGCAGCAAGCAAGAATCAGCAGTGTGGGAATGTCCTGCAGCAGACTTTGAAGCTCACCAGACTTGTACACAAGGAATCTGGCGACCTAATAAAAACATATGTGAGTAGACTATAGGCATGAAACTGTTCTGTCTTTTTATCCTCAACAAGCTATGCAAGCTAATTACTTTCTCATTGTGCTATTTATTCTGATTTGCAGAAAGCCACTCAAGGGGAAATGTCAGAGCTCTTCTGCAAGGTGTCAGTGAGCGACATCCCTGATCCCAGCATCTCCGGGCTGGAGCCCCCAGAGAGGATAGCAAGCATCTACACACATCTCCAAGCCTTCTTCCCACATTTTAAACGTGTGTACGAGCAGCAGACAGACTTACAGTCACCTAAGAGCCCTCTGCTGAAAGAGCTCACCAGAGTCAGCACTCGCAGTAAGAGCCTGGCTAATCTCATAAACAAATTTTATCAGAGCCTCTTCCCAAACCTGCCAGTACCAGAGCCGGCTGGGGGGCCGACAACACTACCTCCGGCTCAGAATGTCTTCCAGCAGAAGGTGTATGGCTGTGTGGTCCTGAAGACCTACAAGGAGTTCATGTCAAATGTTTCCAAAGAACTGAGGAATCTAAAAAGCAAAGTGTGCAGGAAAAGGATAACAACGAATGCAATCTGAAGATGACCTTACACTGTCAGTTTCCTGAGAAAGACTTAAAAACAAAAGTGAGTACGAAGGTGGCTGCTCCATCGATGCAAGCCTATTTATGGTATTTAATATTTATTTTCTTTTGTGTTTCTGGTAAGAGTCATGCTGTTAAAGAACTGTTATCTCCATGCAGTATATATTTAATTTGCAAAATGTTGCTGATGTAAACTTATTTGCTGTACGCATAGCTATTAAAAAAATACTTTGCATCTTTACCACCCTGTCGGCTTTGATTTACTCTGTGTTTTGCATTGTTATTGTCAGAGACCTTCTGAAAAAAGTAAATGCATTTCAATGCATTACTGGTGTGTACTCGTTGGCAAAAATCTACTTAGATAAAGATGTGTTTCTACATTAATAACACTTCTTTCTTTTTGACAAGTTTAGATGACATAAAAAAAAACACTATAACTTGTGATCTGCACAGAATCAGTCCATCCAGAGGGGTTAAAAGAAAATCAGGAAGCTGCTGAGACGCTGACTGTGTGATATCAACTCTGAATGACGCATGTGTTCAACACAAGGCTGCATCAGATAGGAAAGATTTCATGAAACTGGCGCGCTGTCTGGCCAGTCACAAGGTGTGGGTGTGTGTGGGTCAGATAACAGATGTGCGTTAATAGTGTATGGTTTGCACACTTACATGCCTTAAAAAGAAGAAGCAACTACAAAAGAAACTGTGTAGATACACACCCTTTCTTACCAGCTCATGAACAGGTTCTGCAGAGACATATGTCACCTCTATACACATTGACAATAAGGATATTTACTGGAGTGAAGTAATTCTTAGCTAAACTTTCTTCAGGTCACAAGCTGTCGGGAAACTGGAAGTAGAAGGGGGATTCACTCTGGGTCATGAATCAAGTTCCCTCTTATAAATCTGTCTTATTTAAGGCACAAACACAGAGGGTACCTCAGGGCAACAGTCATTCTTTAGTCTACATTGTAGTCAAGTTGTCACCAAAAATATCTTTTGAATCCCCCTGATTACCTCACTATTTTGCCTATTGGATAGAAATAAGTAGTCTCTGTTATTTTACTGACACACAGGACATGCTCACCAGAACTAGACATGGTTGGAGACTGAATGATAAAGTTTTATTATCTCAAGTATCTGCTATAGATGAAGATATGTTAAAGTTACCATTAAAGAAGCAGGTGGAAGGTCATGATCATTTTATATGCTTTTACATGCTTTGACCTGTGGGGGGCGGTATGCACCAAGGGCTGAATTCATGATCTAAAGTCATGAGGGATCATTGCAAAAAATAAGGCAAAACATTATATAATGTAAAAGCCTAACATTCATTCATGTTAACAAACCCGTTGTTAAGTATTTTAAGTACTTTTCTTTTCATATTTTAAGCCCTTCCAGTGTTCAATCATGGGGAGAAAAGAAAATGGGATGACAAAAAGAAGAACAGGATGATATTTCCCAGCCACAATTAAAATAGGGATACTTTGGTTACTGTGGTTCATACTATAACCACTCAGCCACCAGGAAACTTCTGACTTCCTATTTTATGTTTTCCACTCTCCCAAGTTGTCAACTTTTTCTTTAAGTTTTGCTTTCTAATATTGCAAACGTAACATTTTCTCTATTAATTTTAACTTCTGATTTAATGAGTGAAGCTGTAAAACGATGTGTTTGAACAACAAGGGTCTGTGGTCAAACATAAAACATCACTGTTTCACACTAAAACAATGCACCGTTAGCTCAAAAACATCACACTAGACACACCTTCACTGTTCTCTGACTCAGAAGTTGCCAAGTATAAATATTGGAAGGAAATTCTATACCATAGGCAAAGCAATTAATGAAGATCACTTCCATGAGTCATCCATTCTCAGCGTATGTTGACTTTTCTGAGAAATCCTGTGATCTCCTTAGTTTTGTTTCCATCATTAAATTTGACCAGACTTTTTCCCTCTACAGATATTTACCATAAAAGGTAGTAATGACGTTTGCATGATGAAGCAGAACTGAGATAAAAAGGGATTTGACTAAAATAAAATGTATATCATGACTTGTATCATGCCTTCTTGGGGTGGCTGTAGCTCAGGAGGTAAAGCAGGTCAATTACTAATCGGAAAATTGGTGGTTTGATCCCTGGCTGCTCCAGTCTGTATGCCTAATATCCTCCGATGCATCCACTGGAGTATGACTAGAAAAACGTGCTTGTACGAATGGGTGAATGAGGCATGTTGTTAAAGTGCTTTGAGTACTCCAGGAGAGTAGAAAAGCGCTATATAAGAATCAGTCCATTTACCTTCTTAAATGCGCAGTACAATGATTCTGCCTTGAAGGATTTATTCATGCAGAACAGCACTCCCATTTCCTTTTATCAAGAATCCACATCACGAACTTAAGTCAGGACAGTTTCATGGGGTCATTTATTGTGCAAATACAATGTGAAGAGCATGCACCAGGAAGAGCCATGTTTGTGACATGAATAAAAGGCTGTTAAATTTAATTGTCTTAATAGAGACACATCCAGATACATTTAAAGACAGAGCTTTATATCCCTGATTATTGAGACTTATTGATTTATGGCAATAATATTTTTAAATGTTCATCAAGCATCCATACTTGCATGCATAGAGTCATATTGTTGGTTAGCCAGCACTGGATATTTGATTAATATTGCTTTGTCAGTAATTATAATAAAGTATTGCCAACAGTCAAATAAATTATTTCAAATACATTCAGAACATACATATTGTCTTTGGATTTGCATAGTTATTCAAACATGAATAAGGCATATATTCAGTGCAAGCAACACACTTAAAAAAAGACAAACAAACAATAAACGCTACATTGAAATCAGCACTGCATATTTTAGCATACCAACCTCACTTACACAAGGTTGTCGTGTCCATATTCAAAAAGCGAATGGTCATTCTTGATTCAATTTCAAATCCATTCAGCAACTGCAAAATACAGTTTTACATTCAAACTTTTGTCAGTTCATACCAGTTTCAAAGTGAAATGCAGCTTCAGTGTGAACTGATTAGTTAAGAAAGTAGTTAAAGCAAACACATCCACTCAGCCACTTTTTTTTTTTTTTGTTTTGTTTTTTTTGTTTTTTTAGGTACACCTGTCCAACTTCTCGTAATATCTAAGGCAGCAACTCAACACATTTAGGCATGTAGACACAGTCAAGACGACCTGCTGGTTCAAACTGAGCATCAGAATGGGGAAGAAAGGTGATTTAGGTGACTTTAAATATTGCACGGTTGTTGGTGCCAAACAACCTGGCCTGAGTATTTCAGAACCTGTTGATCTACTGGGATTTTCCTGCACAGCTATCTCTAGGGTTTACAGAGAATTGTCAAAAAAAAAAATATACAAAAATAAATATCCAGTGAGTGGCACTTCTCTGGCTGAAAGTGCCTTGTTGATGCCAGAGGTCAGAGGAGAATGGTCAGACTGCTTTGAGCTGATAGGAAAGTAACAGCAGCTCAAATAACCACTGATCACAACCAAGGTATGCAGAAGAGCATTTCTGAATGCACAACACATCAAACCTTGAAACACGTACGCGGCGTCAGCAGAAGACCACACCAGGTGCCTGTCAGCTGGAACGGGAAACTGAGGCTACAATTTGCACGGGTTCACCAAAATTGGACAACAGAAGATTGGAAAAATGTTACCTGATCTGATAAGTTGCAATTTTGGCTTTGACATTTGGATGGTAGGGTCAAAAGGTATAAACAACATGAACTGCCTTGTATCAACAGTTCACACTGGTGATGGTGGTATAATGGTGTGGGGGATGTTTTCTTGGCACACTTTGGGCCCCTTAGTACCAGCCGAGCATCATTTAAACACCACAGCCTACCTGAGTATTGTTGCTGACCATGTCCATGCCTTTATGAACACAGTGTACCCATCTTCTGATGGCTGCTTCCAGCAGGATAACGCACCATGTCAAAAAGCTCAAATCATCTCAAACTGGTTTCTTGAACATGACAATAATTTATTGCACTGAAATGGTCTCCATCTCTGAGGAAGGTTTCTAGCATCTTGTTGAATCTCTGCCATGAAGAATTAAGGCAGTTCTGAAAACCAACCAACCCGATACTAGCAAGGTGTACCTAACAAAGTGACTGGTGAGTGTATATTATATTTATAATGTGCATTATGCGTACCAACCTTGAGGAAGTGCTCAAATGTGATCCCCTCATAGAATTCATCAGGTTCCTGTGTGTCAGAAAGTGAAGTTGTTGACTTTATCCAGACAACTTAGTGTTATCTTGAGGTTCTATAGCTCACATACCATGTGACCCACTGAAATACTGGCCACCTCCAACATGGCTGCATCAGCAATGGATTTAGCAGTTTCTTTCTCCAGCGTCCCACTGCGAGATAACAGCTCCTCCACCACCTGGACAGATGTAAACAACAGTTGAAATAAAATAACATTTCTGTAATGCTACAAGACTAACTGAACTCCAAAGGCTTGACTGCTGGAGTGGCAATAACTAATATCTAACTTCTAGAGTTACATGGAAAACACAGAGATAATTGACTTTTACAGCTCGGCATTCAAAACTCAGCTGAGAATGATCAGATAATGCTGATACTGCTTTATAATAAACTTAAAGTGACTGTGCATGTACCACTGTGATCATTTTCCCAGACTTTCAATAAATCTACTCTTGAATTCATTCAAAACTTTTTTCTGTTTTTTTTTTTTTCTTTCCTGAGCAGAGGCTTACATGTCTGTATTCCTCGAGAGTTATTGTCCCATCGTTGTCTGTGTCGTGCATGTTGAATAAAACTGCAGAAAAACAAAAAAAAAAAAACCCAAACAAATCCAGGTTTGACTTTGTGTTATCCTCAGATAAAATCAAGCACAGGATCATGTGATTTATTTTAGGACACACATCTCAGTTTCTCTGTCCTGATCTTCTCACGCTGTTCTTCTGTCATGTGCAGCGACGGGGGCCTGAAATAAGACATGACCACCACGAACTCTTCAAAGCCAATCTCCTGAACCTTCCCCTCACCATTCTGATGAAAGTTTCTGGAGAAAAGAGCAAATCAGATGTCCTCAAATGCACTGGCAACAACTGATAACTTGTACCTACAATTTCTTACGCCATTTTATGTAATTTCTTAAATTTAAGGGTTGTTTGTGATTTAGGAAAAAAAAAAAAAACAAGAGTAAAATTATGAAATGCCATTATTGATTCAACACTGTACCTTCTGTCAAAGAAAGCCTCTATTATCTGTGCACGGATGGGGTTGAATGCTAGGTCCTGTATTTCATTGAAGTGATCTCTCCTGAGGGTTTTAAACAGATCTTCAGGAGTAGCGCGTGCATTAAAGACACAATCACTGAAGCCTGTTGAGCAGGTTTCTCTCTCCAAAGAACATTTGTTTCAAGAATAAATAAAAGAACGGAAACACCCCCAACTATCACCTTACCGTAGAGTTTCTTCATCGTGGCTTAGCTGCTTAAACCTTTTATGTAGGACTCCAATCTGTTCAAATGAAACTGAAAACAGAAAAGAGGAAACTTTAGGAAAAACTACCTGTAAAGATTGCAGATTAAGATTAGGTTACACTCAGATGTGAGCTCAGCTGTCCGCTCTTTATTTATTACTGGAAGCTTTTGATGAAACTAATTTGGATATTCATATTTTATGCAAAACAGTTTGCTCCGTCTCTTGTCTCTCACATTCACCTGTTTAAAAGAATCCACAGGTGAAACCATTATGTCATACAGAAATGTATAAAATGGGGATTCAGCTTTTGGACTTTTGCCTCATATGGTTGTTGTCAAAGCTTTCAGTGGAGTCTGATCTATTATTAACTACACCAGTCTTTGCAAACTGGGTAAAGTTACACTTCCATTCACTTGCACTTTAAATTATTCATAGCTAATGCACCACAAATACTGGTTTATCTTATACACAGTGATGGCTAACACGGAATTGAATACTAAACCAAGTATTGATCATTACGCGGACACAGCCGTATTCCCCCTTTAAGATTGCATTAAAGAAAGAATTAATTAAAATTATATTTCCGTTGCAGCGAGTTCCTGTTTTTTTACGCAGGCCGATGCTACATGTCTGACCGCAAAGAAGCATTTTAAACGGATGCAAACAACAGCCCAATGAAGACTACTCACAGCCCGTCTTCTCCGCCAGATCACTATATTCTAGCTGTCCAGGTAAGGACTGTAGTGCACCCATAGCTCCAAAAAGATCTTCTCTGGCCAGCCCGGTTTTAAAGGGAGCACAGAGGGGTCTCCAATGAACTCAAAACGGATGTCATGCTTCGAGATAATCCATATCCACCTGTGTGTTTCTATGACAGACTCTGTTCATCTCACAGCTCTTCCCCCCTGTGTGCTCGCTAAGCAGGTTTCATCCTCTGCAAACAGCGCACGCCACTTCCGCAGCGACCGTCCCGATGACGACACACACTTAGGAACAACAGGGTGCAGCTTAAATGACCAGTTTTATATGTTCAGAAGCCTGTTTGATTGAGGGGAAGTGCAGAGTAAGAAGATGCACAATTAGTCCTCACGTATGGTAAGAAAGGCTGAAGTGGCTTCAAATCTCTGTATATATTCAGATAGGCTTGCCTCACTGTGGAATACTACAGTATACCTGCCATTTAACGCTGCCCGTTCTACAGGTGTACCTGATGTATGAATCCACCTGTTGTAACCAGAGCAGCCCTCAGAATAGGGATACCCACATAGCCTAATTTTAAACAGTTCAAAAATGATGAGTGTAAAATGTGTTTTCTTAAACTTTTGCAAACTTCCAATAACATCACGGTGGAGGAACATAAGCTACAGCAAATCTACCCTGGAGACTACCTACCCTACCCTGTAGACTGGTGACCTGTCCAAGGTGTAACCTGCCTTTCCCCCTTATAACACCTGGGATTTGCCCTCCCCCTATTAGGTGATTTTTCTGCAGGAATTCCCCTCTTGTTCCCATAAAACACTAATAAAAGGGCTGGTGGAAGGACTGTCAGAGTCAAGATGGGGGTATTGCACCAACCAGGATTACTCAGCTTCTAAAATACAGTGGGGCAAAAAAGTATTTAGTCAGCCACCAATTGTGCAAGTTCTCCCACTTAAAAAGATGAGAGAGGCCTGTAATTTTCATCATAGCTATACCTCAACTATGAGAGACAAAATGAGAAAAAAAAATCCAGAAAATCACATTGTCTGATTTTTAAAGAATTTATTTGCAAATTATGGTGGAAAATAAGTATTTGGTCAATAACAAAAGTTCATCTCAATACTTTGTTATATACCCTTTGTTGGCAATGACAGAGGTCAAACGTTTTCTGTAAGTCTT
>VUQS01031925.1:0-15327 GCA_015108495.1 Heterochromis multidens | reverse complement strand
AAAGTATTCACTCACTCATCCAAATCATTGAATTCAGGTGTTCCAATCACTTCCATGGCCACAGGTGTATAAAATAAAGCACCTAGGCATGCAGACTGCTTCTATAAATATTTGTGAAAGAATGGGTCGCTCTCAGGAACTCAGAGAATTCCAGTGTGGGACCGTGATAGGATGCAACCTATGCAACAAGTCCAGTCGTGAAATTTTCTCACTACTAAGTATTCCACAGTCAACCGTTAGTGGTATTATAACAAAGTGGAAGCGATTGGGAACGACAGCAACTCAGCTGCAAAGTGATAGGCCACGTAAAATCACAGCGTGGGGTCAGCGGATGCCAAGGTGCATAGTGCACAGAGGTCACTAACTTTCTGCAGAGTCAATAGCTACAGACCTCCAAACTTCATGTGGCCTTCAGATTAGCTCAAGAACAGTGTGTAGAGAGCTTCATGGAATGGGTTACCAAGACATTTTGGACAATTTCATGCTCCCAACTTTGTGGGAACAGTTTGGGGATGGCCCCTTCCTGTTCCAACATGACTGTGCACCAGTGCACGAAGCAAAGTTCCTGACCTCATCTGACACCTTTGGGATGAATTAGAGCAGAGACTGTGATCCAGGCCTTCTCGTCCAACATCATTCTGGAAGAATGGTCAAAAATTCCCATAAACACACTCCTAAACCTTGTGGAAAGTAGAAGAGTTGAAGCTGTTATAACTGCAAAAGGTGGGCCGAAATCATATTAAACCCTATGGATTAAGACTGGGATGTCACTCAAGTTCATATGCATGTGGAGGCAGATGAGCGAACACTTTGGGCAATATAGTGTAAATGAATGCTCTTTTTTAAGTTTAACTCTGTGCTCATTATCATGTCAGTGCTACGTTCCTGTTCATTACATTTAGAAAGCTTGTCTCAACAAATATGGATCTGTACTGATACACAGCACACGCTGCGTTTGTTTCTATCCTGTTATTTCTCTGTTATCAGATTAGATGTCTGTAGATATTTGCGCTACGAGCTGTACTTGATTTCATTAATAAACAAACAGAACCTCAAACCTCCATGGGTATGTGTATTTTTATCTTGTTGCATATTTCTCTGCAAAGCGGAGAGCAAAGGTTTCCCGCTCTTTCTGTCTGACAGCATCTTGTCTTGTCACAGATATATTCTTGGCGGGATCATCTCGTTCCATCGTTCTCAGGCTGCTGGGCACCATGAAAACGGCCACAAGCAAGCAAACAGACGGGCACAGGGAGCTTAAGAGGTAACAAGAGAGACAAGAGAGATGAGGGAGATGGACAGAGATGATGATGGAGAGCTGTTATTAGCTGTGGAAGGACACTAGACAACTTGGCCCACGCAAGCCCTCTGGGTAGAGGCTAGCAGGCTGGCTGTGATTAGAGTTGGGTGCTTGACAGACCTCCAGACAGTGAGAGGGAGAGAGCATGGGACAAGAGGTAGGCTAGTCTTCTTCCCTGACTTGTCCTTAGATATTTGATATTAAATTTTAAAGCAAAAAAAAGAAAAAAGGATAATTGTTGCAATAATATTACAAAGAAGACACATTTATCATATCTTTTCTTCCAAGGGAGTCTTCTGCTTTTCCATCAACCACAAATTCACAGCTGACCTAGTTAGAATGGCACACTAAGATGCAGTGCAGAGAGGTTTTGGGAAAACTCTGAGCATTTATGAAACTTAATGGAATTCAAAAGCAGCATTTCTGCAAAGGTAAACAAAACATAACAAACAGACAGAACCCTCCAAAAAACTGCACCTTTATGATGAACTACACCTTCATTTTATCCTCAGCCCAGTAGTGTCAAAACAGTGGGCTAAGCACTTTATCCCTCAAACACAGATGCGATAAGAGAGCAGCCTGTTCAGTCCTTTGTTCACTAGCTGAGAGACTGTGTTAGTCTCTGACGGCTGTTCTGAGATCACTGGTAGATGAGAGGTTAGCATATTTTTAGACGAGCGTTTCATGTGAGGAATCTTACTTCTAAATAATGAGGGTGCCCTATGCCTGCAACTCAAAGATCAAACCGCCAGTGAAGAGATGCAGACAAGCCAACCTTCAGAGGTCTGGATGGAGAAAGCACAGGCCATGAAAAATAGGATAAAGGGACTCAAAATGTGGGTATGCAAAATAGAAATTTGGAAAAACATAAAGGTGAACATAAAGGCAAAAGGAAGTAAAGGAAAGCTGAGAGCTCTTTAGTGCTGGAATCTGGAACAACCTAATAATTAGAGGTAGAAACCCAGCTAATACAAATGTACCAAGCTGGGCTGCCCACTGAGAATACCAAAGTCACTTTGCTTGTATTATTTCTGGGTGAATTTAATGCTGGTCTGAGAAGTGAAAAGATACTAAAAGTTAGAGTGATTTCAAAATAATGCCATGAGTTGTTTGATTATTTGCCTTTGTGCAAAAGCACAACACTAAATCAAACCTTTCAAACAGCACCAGTTCTCCTCACCACACTTATGCACAGTTATTCTTTATACTCAGCAGGCAGGTTGTCTCAAGCATCTTGGGGAACTTGCCACAGTCTGTCTCACTGTCCTCTGTTTCTTCAGGTAATCCCGGACTGACTCCATGATTTTGAGATCAGAGCTCTGTGGGGTTCAGACCATCTGTTGCAGGTTTCTTTGCTGCAGCTCTCTATGACTGAGTCTTACTGCCATACTGCAGAATGAATTTGGGACTGATAGCCTTACTGATACTATTGTGTGATGATTAAGAATCTAAACAGCCAAGTGATTTGAAGTGTTACACAGTACTGAATAATTACATCAGAAGTAGACTGTACATTGTGAGCTTTCAAAGGCTGACTTTTTTATATTCAACATTTTTATGGCAACAAAAAGAAAAAAATCTTCAACAGAATTATGCTGCTGGCAGTGTAGGCTTTGAAACACCAAAAAGTTACATATATAAAATTTGAGACAGCAAAGTTTACTGTGGAGGTGCGGGTTACAGTGCGGAACATTTTGACTCTTCACATTAGCTTGCAACAGCCTTAGAATCAAGCAATGTTGACATTAATGTAAACACATCTATGTTTTTTTTTTTTAAATTTTAGGCTATTTAGTTCTCTGGAAATTCACAGTTATATAAAGTCACAGTAAAACGAAAGTAAACCCTTTGTCAATTCTCTCTATTTCTTTAAAGTCAAAGATTTTTCACAACAGAACATAATAAACAGTCAGCTGGTCCTTACCAGGTCTTAAAATTAGGTAAATACAACCTGAGATGAACACATGACATATTAGACCAGGTCATTATTTATTTAACAAAAACTAAGCAAAAATAAAGAAACAGTGTGTGAAAAACTAAGTACACCCTATGATTCAACAGCTTGTAGAACTGCCGTTAAGAGCAATGACTTGAAGTAATCGTTTTGTTGTATGACTTTATCAGCCTCTCACATTTTTGTGGAGCAATTTTGGCCCTCTCTTCTTTACATGTTGCTTCAGTTCTTGAAACTGGGACATTTGTTTGTACATAGATCTTTTAAGGTCCCACCTCAACATTTCAATCACATTGAGGACTGAACTTTGACTGAGCTATTGCCACACCTTGATTCTTTTCCTTTTCAGTCATTCTGTTATAGATTTGCTGCTGTGCTTAGGATCATTGTCATGTTGCATGACCCAATTTGGGCAATGCTTTAGCTGTTGGACAGATGGTCTCACATTTGACTCTAGAATACTTTGGTATACAGAGGAGTACATGGTCAACTCAATGACCACAAGGTACCCAGGTCATGTGCCTGCAAAACAAGCCCAAGTCATCACTCTTCCACCACCATGTTTGACAGTTGGTATGACGTGTTTGTGCTTATATGTTGTGTTTGGTTTTTACCAAACATGGCTCTCTGCATTATGGCCAAACATCTCCACTTTCGTCTTGTCTGTCCAAAGGACACTGTTCCAGAAGTCTTTTTGGAACAATGGTTTGTTCAGATGCAGCTTTACAAACCTAAGCTGTGCGGCCATGTTCTCTTTTCTTGTAGCAACACTTCCAAACAAGCCATACTTGTTCAGTCTTTGTCTAACTGTACTGTCATGAACTTTAACATTTAAGATGCTAACTGAGGCCTGTAGAGTCTGAGATGGAGCTCTTGGCCTTTTTACAATTTCTCAGAGTATTGTAAAGTCTGACTTTGGGGTGAATTTGCTGGGATGTCCATTCGTGGGAAGATTGGCAACTGTTTTGAATGTTTTCCACGTGTGAATAATCTTTCTCACTGTAGAATGACAGACCTCAAATTGTCCTTATAACCCTTCCCAGATTGATGGGCAGCAACAATTTTGCCTCTAAGGTCATTGCTGATGTTTTTCCTCCTTGGCATTGTGTTAACAGACACCTGACTGCTCCAGATCAGCACAGCACCTGGCTCGTACTTACCCTCCTAATTCCTATGGAAGCAGTAAGGGTGTACTTCGTTTTTCACACACATGGTATAATATGTAATGTTTTGTAGTTCATCCAAAGTTGTATTTAGCTCATTATAAGAGCTGTTAAGGACCAGATTATTTTTTATTAAGTCTTGATATGTGAAACCTTAGAATTTAAAGAAGGTGTACTTTATTTTTACGATAACTGTAAATATATATAAGTATTGGTTAGTAGTATGCAGCTTAGTATTAGTGTTATTATGAATAATTAGCATTTTAAGCAAGACTGAAATTACCATGAAGTTTTGATCTTTCAGGTGACCCTACTGTACAGTGTACACCCCTTCTTCACCACAGTGAAGCCCTGCTTTGCTTAAAATTGCAAATCATTACACACCTCTTCACTATATGACAAGCAGCTACCTCAGCTGCTCATTTTATTTTGTACTTAGCAACTCACATTCTTCACATTCCCCCTCCTCTCTCTCTCATTACCTTTTCTCTGGTGTGGTTTCATTTTCTTTGCTCGCTGGTGCTTCCTGTAGATCTGGGAGGTTGGCAAAGTCATCCTGTTCAGCCAGCCCGATTGCTAGAGACAGAACAACCATCTTCCCCTCACTGGACACACACACAGACAGACAGGACATCACAAGACCATAGAGGCATGTGGGCAAATAGGCACAGGGGCACACATCCAAAAAACACAAAAACAGGCAGGGACAGACACACCCAGCACACATTTCATGTACAAAGACAGAGAGTGGGAGAGAGGTGGTAGATTGCTGTGAGGGCACTATTATTTTTCATCTTTAACAGATATTCAATCCATACTGCACTTGTAAATGTAAATACTTGTATTCCTTGCAATTTTGGTTATCAAGTGTTTAATTTTTTTGTAGTGAATTTGGAAAACATGGAAAACATTTAATTTTGTATGCATGACATGTTAATGACCTCTTATTCAATATGTGATTTGGCAGACTGGCAGCGAGTCTGAGGTGCATATTTTAACACTAACATACACTGCCCAGTCCAAGAAAATGTCACACACTTTAACATTTTGTTTGACAACCTTTAGCTTTGACGGCAGCACGCATTCACCACGGCATAGTTCCAATAAGCTTATGATATATCACAACATTTATTTCAGTTCAGAGTTGCATTAATTAATGGAAGAGATCACTGTGTAAAGTCTTCCCAGAGATTCTCAGTGCAGTAAAGTTTGGACTCTGTGGTGGTCGATCTATGTGTGAAAATGATCTCTCATGTTCCCTGAACCAGTCTTCCATACTTTGAGCCTGATGAATCCTGGCATTGTCATCTTGGAATATGCTTGCGCCATCAGGGAAGAAAAAAATCCATTAATGGGAGAACCTTGTCATTCTGATCTTAGGCTGATCTCATTTTTTGGGCACATAATGCTGTTGATCTTAGACCTGACCAACTGAAGCAGCCCCAGACCATAACCCTGCTCCCACAGGTTTGTATGCTATGCACTAGGCATCATGGGTTCAGTTCATCCTGATACGCCCATCCCTCTGGAACAGGGTAAATCTGGACTCATCAAACAAATGACCCTTTTCTACTGATCTTGATTTTAGCCTCATTGATAAGTGCTTTTCTTATGGCTACACAGCTATTTAGTCCCACAGCCCAGAGCTGTCTTCCCAAGATAATCTTACTGTTAAACATAGCTGTGAGTTCTACTGTTGATTTTTTACAATTTGATTTCATTAAACTTTTAAGTGATCTCTGATCCAGATCATTCAATATTTTTTTCCAAACACTTTTCTTCCTCGAAGATGACGGGTCACCACTATCCTAAATAATGCTCTGGATGCAGCTTTAGAGTTTCCATTTCCACAACCACTGGATGTGTTTTCTGACACAGTTGTGTAAGAAACCAGTTGCCAGGTAAAACATATTAATCACTGCAGTACTTAACCAATGGAAGGCTCTTACCTATTTGCTTGGTTAAATCCAGGTGGTGACTTTTTTTGGCCTGGCAGTGTACATTATGTGTGTATGTTAAAGGTAACAAGGAAGCACAATTAATTTTAAACTTTTCAGTGATACAAGGTTAGTATTTATTCATTCTTTGATTCATACTATAGAGAAACACTTTGTGATGCATTGCAATTATCAGTGCTGTTTTCTTTTTCTTTTTTCATTAGCTCAAGTTGTCAGGGAAGTTTATTTATCTTTACCATTAACTCTGTGAGGTTGTGAGTGTGCAAACAAAAGCCACCCAGTCTTTGAATTACAAAAAAAGTTTAGTTGTAACATTTTGGATAATGTGTAACACCTCTGACTGTATGCTGTAGCATTAGGATGAGCAGTTGCTATGGGAAAAACTGATTTTTTTTTTCTGCCAATTTATTTCTCCAATGCTGAGTTCTTTCTTTAGTTCACTAACATCGACACAGTGCTGCACTGATATTGTATTTGCTGCTGTCATTTTATATTATTTTGTTGTTTGTTAGAGAATACCAAAAGTGATGTTCAACAAAGACCAACCTTTGATATACATAACCGACTGGAAACGTCCATAATATGCCTTTTATTAAAGTATGATTCCTTGTTAGACTGTATGGAGTTAAACAACACCTGAATGACTAGTGTGTGTTTTTAACAAGGGTGTGGATGAGTGTCTTTAGTTTTCAGTGTACTGTAGATATTCTTTGGCAGTCATATAAATATGTTTCACTGAAATGGACATTCTTAGCACCCTTGTTGAACCCTTCTATTGCCTCAGTGGTTCAATTATATTGCCTCTGTGAGTAATAAATATGTACAAATAGAAAACCCTAAAAGAAAGATTTGGATTGTTTCAGAGAAAAACAGAACAAACTGAAATTACATGCAAATGACATGCAAAGCAAAAAAAAAATCCACTAAAACTAAAACTAAAAAGTGCAAGCAAACCTGCAAAAAAAAAACCAAACAAACAACCACAGTGTTGGTTTTCAGCTGTTATTGTCTCTCTAAACATGCCTGAATTCATTCAAAATACATTTTACTAAGCAACACTGCGCCATGAGTTCAAGGCCATGCAAACAGTGCCCTCAACAAATGAGCATTTGCCCACAACTAACCTTGTGATTCACAGTCACAGACAATAAGTCACATGTAGGTACATATTGTACACTATTCTAGCTTCTTTTCTGCATTTACCACGTTCCCCCTCCCCTTTTTTTTACAAACCTCTAACATGGCATGCTGATCCAGGGACAACCTTGACATATAGTATTCTTCACCACTACCTCTTCCCTTAAAAGCCAAATCCAACTTCAAAACACATTTTTGCTGATTTCTTGTAGCCCTTAACATTACCTGACTTAGTTTTAGGCTTAGCTATAAAAGATTCAGCCTCATATTCAATTTTTATTTGGTGGCTTAGCAGCTGTCTTACTTTTGTTTGAATGATTTTGTTGTGAATAACAGACAGTGGGTGCTAATGAAATTGCAGTGACTCAAATGTTTATTTTAGGAGAAATGGCTTCTCTGTCAAAATTGAAAAAAATGATGAAAACTTCTTTCAAAGTGTAAAGGTTTAAATCCTGCAATAACGAGCCAGTCACATTTGCAGCATTGACTTCACGTGTAGTTGTACATGTAGCTTAGAAACATAAATAGATATAAATAGGATCAAAAGATTTTTTTTTAATGAAACCTATCTCATTCCTGATATTTTCAGTTTCTTCTTAGCTTTTCTCTGATCTCCCTCCTCTCATCTCTGCATATTTCACACTTTTTGTCCCCACTCTCTGTAGTGCTCCCTATCAAACAAGGTGCTCTTTGTTGAAGTAGTATTGACAACAAGAGGAACACATTAGTACTTGAGAGGCTGCAGCCCACTGGGGATGTGCAAACAGCACCTACATGACGCTCATTGATAAAGTGAATAGATTTGTATAGATGACCAAAAAAGACATGCGCACTCCAACCAGAGGACGCTGAAATCATTACCACCTACACCAGGTCTATTGATCAGAAAATGATAGGGGAGCAGCTCAGCCGCCACACTGTGTGATAGGTATGGACACAACTGGAGGGTGAAACTGCTGCATTTGGTTGTTTATACACCACTGATCACAAATGCATGATACCCTCACTCCAACCCCCCACCCCCACCCCACCACCCCACATCTCCCTCTCCCACAACCTCCAGGGTCAACCAGTGAGATTCATGAGGACACCTGTGTGTGTATGTACACAGCCTTATTTGAATGATGATTCACATAGGCAGGGAGGTCAATCGCCTGGAGACACTGTTAATGGACAGACACGTAAAAGGTATGGAGCGAAGAGCTCTGTGTATGGATGTGTGTGAGTGTTTATATTTGTGGTCAGGCAGGAAGGAAAGCGTTTACATGAGGCTACTTTGTAGAGCACATCATCTGTAATCTATCATTCAAGCCAAGCAGAGGAGAAAGACTCTCCATGCTCAGTATCTGCTCTATTCAGTGGAGAATGAGTCAGAAAATTGGTGTTGAAAAACCAGAACTGACTTTTGCTAACTTGGACTTTTTTGGGGTTTTTTTGCTGCTGTGTAGTTAATATATGCATACGGTGGTGATACACACATGCAACAAGACAATTCATTTTGGTTTTATGAAAACCATACAAGTTTAAATCAAGTTTGGCTTCCTTAAGATCTGATGGACTTACTTTATAAATATATCAAATACACAGACAATATATACAATAAACAGATGTTATATCTGCGTATGTGCCAGTGTTATTTGTTTAAATTTGAAACTACACACAAATAAATATAAACAGAACTGAAAGGGTGAGCAAAAACATTAAAAAGAGATTATAAGGTACCTTAGAGAAGATAACATCACCTGTTACTTAAGACATTTACATGATTGGCTATTAACAGTAATAAAAAACTAATATGGTAAAACCCTTGATGCCTGACACACACACCTTTTATACTACATGGCATATTAACATCCCAAACTACACCCTGAAAATGATCATTATTCATTTAAATCAGTATCTTGGGTACAACCTCATCAAAATCTTTAAATTGAAGTTTTGCAGAGACCATAAAGGATTGCATTTTATTTTGTTTCCATTCTCTGTTAACACAGACATGTTCACATTTTGTCAGTTTATTACACCACAGTTTATTCGGCAGCCCTTCAAGAAATCCCACACTCATGAAGAATCTCTTTGGAGTTTCTGGTGATTTACACTGAGAGCTTTTTTTGTCCATCATCACTGAATAAAAAGGGGCGGACAAAACACCTCTCAGCACCACTCAACAAAATTCAACAGTACCACGTACCAGTATTAAAATGTAACTTTTGAGTTACTTGTTTGAGTATTTAAAATTTGAGTGTGTTCCCTCACACTTCTAACCACCTACATTTCAGAAGGAAAGGTTACACGTTCACATGTTTTACATACAAAGATAATATATTATCAACTTAACCATAAATGTGATGTATTTAGAGCAGCTAAAATCAGCTCCACCTCGACCAACTGCAGCAACAAAAAACTATTTAAACATTAATGATAATAGTGATAATTATCTGATGGTGTGACACTCACATGGGCTATTTTATTATTCCTGTTTTTCTTCTCATGTTCTGAAAAACTTTAATCTTCTTATTTAAGCTCATTTTACTAAAGCAGGACTTTTATTTTATAAAGTAATTAAATGAGAGTACTTGTATTCTTACTTACGTAAAGGACCTGAAGACTTCTTCCTGACAATGCCATAGAACACAGTATAGCCCACAAATGACAATATAAAAACTGAAGGCAGGATTTAATAGACTCCAATATGATAGTGCACTAAATGTGGTATGCAGTGTTGCACATATGATGCTCATTTTATGATGTAGAAAACTTCATGATACTTACAGGAATGACTTGACATCCAGACCTCGGGTTCGGATTTGCTCCACCATGTGGTCCCAACTGCCTGGATTTGACCTTGATCGGCCTGTCCCTGTTCCTCTGTACCGGGAAGCTCCAGCCGGACTCCCCCGGACCCCCCGCGGGCCCCCACGGTGGCCCCCGCCGCCTGGGCCTGTGTGCAGCTGGCCCAGACTCTGTGAGGTGACGGGGGGGTCGTTGGGACCCGGAGGAGGCTGGTGAGTGAGGGGCTGTTGGAGGCTCTGCTGCCGGACCAGGGGCCGAGGGCGCGCCACAGCTGAGGACGGGATGTGCTCCAGGGTGGAAGCTGATGAAAGGGAAGTGTCCCCAAAGCTGAGCAGATACATGGGAACAACGAGGACAGAGATGGATATAAAAAGGAAGAGAATGGAGTTAGAGATAGATAACGGGAATATACAAGAAAGAGCAGGTTGTTTTAAGATGAAAGAGTGAAAGATGAAAGTAAAAAACAAATTTGTAACACATTATTATGTTGATATCAAAAGGAAGAGAGGATAAAAATGGCAAAACATACATAAGCACAGCACTGACTGAAATCTAGGAGCACAGAGTCTGCATTCAATATCCAAGGGAGAGAGAATTGAGAGAGAACAAAGATAAGTGAAGGAGGGTGAGATTCACCAAAAAGCTCGAGATAACTGTTATACGTCTGGAAGAAGACAGCTGTGAGGAATTTTTGCCTTATATTGTCCAAGTGTGTGCGTATGGTCTGGTATACAATATATCATTCATATCCAAACTGGTGACAAAACAAACCTCTGCTTTTTGTAGAATCACAGGCAAATTAAAAACCCTGCAGCAAGGGACACTGTTCCCACTGGACACGCATAACTCGCAACATCAGAATGTCAAAATCAGGGTTTAGTCCTCTTTTCAGCTGTCCTTGAGATTGATAAAATGGCGAAAAGCCAATCAAAATCAGCAAACTGTTTCACACGGCATGACATCAGTGACTCTATACTTAATCTAAATGCACATCATGTTAGTTGGTCATCGAACCAGCAGCGAGTGCTGTCTAATAAGCCCATTAAAAGAAAACATATGATGACAACTGTCTGTCTGTGTCTGTGAACAAACAAACTGATGAGCTGATTTAGTGCAGAGAAAGTGAAGTTTCTTGTGGTGCCTCCAGCGGTCATAGTTTTGGAGTTTCATGTTGCTGTGCGTGATGCATTCAGTGGGATCAGGTCTTAAAACTGCAGCAGAAATGTAGAAAAGGCAGATCTTGAACTTAGACAGACCTCCTCCTGCAGCTCTTCCTTCTTGTGCCAACTCCCTCCCAGCAATCAAGCATGGGCATATGCTCACACAATCAACACTGATTTTCAGCTTCACATAGGAAGTTGAACCCAGCTCTCCCAGCTGAAAGTTCTCCAGTTAACCACTTATGCCTCTTACTTCCTGTGTGGACTTTCATTCTTTCTAATTTATATTATTCATCTGATCAGGTCTGAGACCGAAGGAGGCGCATGAGTCTAGTTCCCTCTAGGACCACTGTAATTACAATATGCTGAAAGGTTATTAGGGATTTTTTCCCCTTTATGATTCTACAAACATGGTTCAGCGTTAAGTGGAATTAAATTGCAGCTTAAGGTATAGTAACACTATCACTTCACTTGAGACTCAGCTCTCCATCTGCAGTGCTGAATTTTTTTCTCTCTGTTATCTATCTCCCTAATTAGCCTTGACCTACTTCTACCTTCTTGCCTTATTGCCTTTTGCTTCCACCAGTCTTTCTCAAAGGTCCTGTCAGCTCCTGCAATGTTTTCACTCTGCGCTCTTCCTTTTACCTTTGTGGTTCTGCTCTGCATCTCCTCTGCCGATTTATCTTTTTTTCACTCACATCAGCCCTCACATCACTCTATAGCCACACCACCTCCAATCACCATTCTTTAAGTCTTCCCTCTAATTACAGGTCTGCTACTCTTACAAGCATGTAATAGTGCTTCACCCCTTATCCTCCCCTCAATCACTGCCCTGCCCGATGACTGTAAGCTCGTGCTAAACAGCTCTGTCTGGAGCTAATGCTGTGAGGGAGGATTTACTGCCTGGACTTGAGTTGTGTTAGCAGTGCTCTTCAGTATTACCTCGGCTCTAACACTGCTGGAGAGCCAGGAGACAAGCACCCTGAGGAGCAGCGCAATGCTGGATCAAGTAAATACAAGACAGGGCTCATATACATGCACTGGTGCATGCATGTTTTCTCTCATACACGCACACACATAGAGCACACCATTAGGTCTTTCCTGGGGAGAGGCTTTGATGAGTGTGTTTTTTTTACTTGTGCCTAATATTCTAACTGAATAAATGTGAATTAATGTATAAAAGTCGTTTGGCAGATTTCTGTTGAGCAGAAGTATTATACAGTTTTGAAGTGGGAGGAGGGCATTTAGGGTTCCAGAACTTAAAGTCTCATTTATTTATTTATTTTTCTGCAAAAACAGCTATAGGCGACTGCTAGTAGGAGCACTTCCATGGCTTGGATTATCCCAGATGAATAATTAGCGCAAAAGGAGAGCAACAGCAATCAGAAAGTCAGATTCTTTAATAAAAAGTCAAAAGCAATGACATAAACCTATGTGACAGTAAAGTCATTAGGGAGAAACTGTTTTGAACATATGAACATCATTAGCAGAAAAAAAAAATTTAGAGCGGTGATAAAGAAGATCAAGCACTGTACTGTAGCATCACAAACTAAATTCAATTTAAAGACTGGAGTTAGATATTCAATGTAAGAAATATGAACAGCTAAACAAGGCATTATGTCCCAGAGAACTGCCGCTCACTGGATATTTTCTCTTTTTCGAACCATTCTCTGTAAACCCTAGAGATGGTTGTGTGGGAAAATCCAAGTAGATCAGTAGTTTCTGAAATACTCAGACCAGCCCGTCTAGCACCATCAACCATGCCACGTTCAGTGTCACTGAAATCTTCTTTCCTTCCCATTCTGATGCTCAGTTTGAACTTCAGCAGGTCATCTTGACCATGCCTACATGATTAAGTGCTCTGCATTGCTGCCATGTGATTGGCTGATCAGATATTTGCGTTAATGATTAGTTGAATAGGTATACCTAATGAAGTGGCTGGTGAGTGTGTACTACCCATTATTTTTGGGCTCAATACTCATGTTATTATAACTTACATCATGGCAAATCAATATATCTTGTCAGATTAATGGTGACATTAAGCCAGATGTCTGAGAGCCAGCCCATGCCCTATTACCTGCTTCCAGTCTTTTCAGTGTCATGAATTTGGCATCTAATTTAATCACTTGAAATATTCTAAGCCATTTTCAAGTGGTTTCCTTAAATTGTGCTTTCAGGTACTGCACATCATTACTGCCTTCTCTGTCTGCACTGTAGCACCAACCACAGTCATTCATATGCCCTGAGAATGGTCCCTTTTTATCTCCTGTATCCGATTACTGACTTAGAGGGTTATTTTCACATTTCTTCTTGCTTGAAAGTCAATTAAGATGACTATAAACCTTGAATGATTTTGTAATTAAGGGAAATTGAGGAAGGTGAAAAACAAGGAGAGCGAGGAAAAGAAATATCAACAGCGAAGAGTGAAACAGCGTATGGGAGAGACAGAGACAGGGAGACGTAAATGCCCAAAAATAGAAACCAATTCCAGAGGAGAAATGGAAATACAGGTAGATCTAAAAAGAGTAGTGAACGGGAAACAAAACAGAGGAGTAGCAGAACTAAAGAATAACATAGTGGAATAACTAAAATTCATGTTTCCCCCATATTTTATTGCCACAAGACTGATGTCATATCATTATAATATTTATATAATAATCAATAAAAGTCACTTAAACACAGTGCAAAAAGAAAAAAATGGAAACAAGAAAACACAATTTGAATAAATGCTGCAAAGTGAGGAAACAGAACCAATGTGCTACATTTTTGGGATATGTTGTCAAATTGGTGAAGATGTTTTCCTAGTTTGCTTGCAAATTGTTTATCTGCCTATGTTTTCTTGCAGTGCACTGAGCTCTCCAGTTCCAAATTATTCATTCATTACTTTATGTGTGGAGGCAATTTCTATTATCTTCAGTCCAATCAAGAGGCAAATATCAATTCTGAAATCACAGTTTTGCTTCCTAGTTTCTAATTAATCTATTCTATCATAACAGGGGCAGACAGTATTATGAAGAGTTAGCTAATAATGAAAGAATTGTGAATGAATGGAGAGATGGCTTTCACCTACTGTTCTGAACTCCATTGTAAAACTGCACTTATTAATCTATTCTATACTACAGAATACTGCTCTTATTTCATTGAGCAAACTGTTTCCAGGATCCACAAACTTTACATTCATTGTCTCTTTTATGTGCTACTGGTGTTGTCCAAAAGATGCAGCTTTTACCAACCAGTTTGTTTAGCAGTTGTATTTCCAACTTGAGACAAATTATGACTTTAATAATTTACTAACTTGATTGTGATTTTGCAAGCACTATTTGTAATCTTTTACATTGTTGGCTAACATACAGTGCTGGGAAAAAGTTTCCTGATTTCTTTTTTTTGCATATTTGTCACACTTACATGTTTCAGATCATCAAACAAATTGTAATATTAAATAATAAAGCTAATAATAGTAAGGATAAATACAAAGTGCAGTTTTAAAATGATGATTTTATTTACTAAAGGAAAAAGCAATCCAAACCTACTTGGCCCTATGTGAAAAAGTAATTGCCCCCAAGAAATCACTTAAATAGGACCTGTCTCACAAAGTGAAGTAGCCTAATTATGCCACGATGTAAAGAAACTCAAGAACAGCTGAGAAACAAAGTCATTGACATCTATCAGTCTGGAAAGGATTACAAAGCCATTTCTAAGGCTTTGGGACTCCAGTGAACCACAGTGATTTTCCCCAAATGGAGAAAACTTGGAACAGTGCTGAACCTTCCCAGGAGTGGCTGGCCTACCAAAATTACTCCAAGAGCGCATCGTCAACTCATCCAGGAGGTCACAAAAGAACCCAGAACAACATCTAAAGAAC
>VUQS01031924.1:12001-23221 GCA_015108495.1 Heterochromis multidens | reverse complement strand
AGAAGTTTTGAGGCTTGTCTCTGTGCTATTTGGCATATTGTAAGCAGGCTGCTTTGTGGCACTGGTGTAGTAATGGTTTTCTTCTGGAGGCTAGACCATGCAGCCCATTTTTCTTCAAGTGCCTCCTCATTGTGCATCTTGAAACAGCCACACCACTTTTTTTTCAGAGTCCTGTATGTCAGCTGAAGTTATTTGTGGGTTTTTCTTTGCATCCCGAAGAATTTTTCTGGCAGTTGTGGCCGAAATGTTTGTTGGCCTACCTGACCGTGGCTTGGTTTCAGCAGAATCCCTCATTTTCCACTTCTTAATTAGAGTTTGGACACTGCTGATTGGCATTCTCAATTCCCTGGATATCTTTTTATATCCTTTTCCCGTTTTATAAAGTTCAACTATCTTCTCCTGCAGATCCTTTGATAATTCTTTTGCTTTCCCCATGGCTCGAAATCCAGCAACGTCAGTGCAGCACTGAATGAAACATGCAGCGGTCTGTCTGGAGCCCAGAAACTCACTGACTTTTTATACACACACACTAATTACAAGCAAACAGATCACAGGTGAGGATGGTTACCTTTAGTAGTCATTTAAACCTGTGTGTGTCAACTTGAGTGTATATTGTCATGCCAGAACCTCCAGGGTATGTAAACTTTTGATCAGGGTCATGTGGATAGTTTCTGTTGTCATTATGATTTAAAAAGGGCAAACACAATTGTTTGATAATAAATGGCTTCACCCAACCACTAACCATGAGTGAAAGAAAAGTTTTTGTATTTTGAAAAATGGCCAAAAAAATCACGAAACTTATGAGCTTCTGGAATCGCCTTCGCAAAGCCCCAACCTCAGCCCTATTAAAAATTTGTGGACTACGCTTAAAAGCCGGGTCCGTGCCAGGAAACCAACCAATTTAAATGAACTCTACCAATTCTGTGAAGAAAAGTGGCTAAATATCCAGCCAGCATTATGCCAGAAGCTTGTTGATGGCTACCAAAAGCATCTGGTCAAGGTGCAAGATGCTAAGGGACATTTAGCCAAATGTTAGTAGGGGTGTATGTATATATTTGAGCCTGTATGTATAATTTTGACCCTCTGTGGATTAGAGAAAATCCAAAATAAATTCAAACTTGTGCACCCAGTTTTTGTTTTTTAAAGTCATTAAGGATGTATTCAGCAAAAGACCACACCAAGTGTCACTAAATCAGATCTCAATCCAACAGAACACTTTCGGGATGTGGTGGAACATGAGATTCGTATCATGGATGGGCAGCTGACAAATCTGCAGTAACTGCGTGACGCTATGATGTCAATATGGACCAAAATCTCTGAGGAATGTTTCCAGCACCTTATTGAATCTGTGCCATGAAGAATTAAAGCAGTTCTGAAGGCAAAAGAGGGTTAACCCAGTACTAGCAAGGTGTAACTAATGAAGTGGTTGGTGAGTGTACATTGTAAAATAGTCTTGTCTCACAAAGCATTTGACTCTAGACTTGTGCAGTATAAGCATCATTAGTTTGACAAAATCAGTTGCCTTCAGCTACTCCAGATATGGCCTTAACAATGACAATGCAGGATGAGCCAAACAACACAGGCCATTTCTGGACACCATAGATAACAAGTAATGATAGTTATAAGAAAGAAAAACTTTAAAGCATAATCTTACCCTGTTGCCATTCTAGCTAGGTCTTCGAAAAGACATAATACTGAAATACTGTATTTGATTTTATTATAAAATAGTGGACTTTAGGACCACCGATCTACAGCAGATGTCTTTGGAGGTGATAGACAGGTTTGTGTAAGCGGGTATGTCTGTATGTATGTATTTTCTATGTTTGTATACTGTCATGTCCTTCCTGGGCCCCAGCTAAGACATTCTGCTGCTAATAAAGAGTGTGCATGTGAGAGTCCATGCATATGTGTATGTGTGTGTGTGTGTGTGTGTGGGGGGGGGGTCTAGCCCTTTCCTGACCGTGGCCCTCTCCAAGTCTTAGCATGCTCATTTATAGCCAAGCAGTCCATCAATCTTAATAGAGGAGAGAAGTGCAAAGAGCCGATGAAACGCCAGACATGATCAGTATTCTCTCAATGGGGGCAAGGAGAGAAGGAGGAGCAAAGGGAGGGAGCTGTGGGAAGAGATGACAGGGGAGATGGAGGTGGCAGGGCGAGAGAGCACTGAGGGAGTGAAACTGAGGAGGGAGGGAGTAAGTAAGAGGGATGGGGTGAGAAAGAGAGAGGTCACAACTTGTTTATTCCTGTTGGTGATAATAACAATCTTATCTGGTCTCTTCGATCCGCGTCTCTCCTGTCGAGCAACTGCAGACACACAAAAAGCGCTGAAGAGCCAAGGTTACAAGTTGCATTACAACACACTGACACTTTCTGTTAGTGTCACTTTCATACACACTGCCACTCTTTACGTTGTTATTGTTCAGATTTTTATTCTGGTAATCAATTTTCATGGTAAAATGGACCAGCACATACTGCTTTGCCAGCATAGTTGGAGGGGTCACATGCTGGGCATCAGATCACACTGTGCTCTGAGTCCTGGTCCTGGAATGGGGTGGTGTGTGTGTATGTGTCAGTGGGGGTAGGAGCACTGCTGAGAGGTCGGGAATGGCAAGAGGATATTTGGCAATGCGCTGCGAGCCTGTGCTGACACAGGACACTGCATCTTCATGCAACAACAGAGCTATCACTGCTAGGTTCAAGAGGGATTCAGAAAGGCATAATTTACAGTTTGATACTGATAAAATAACAAGTTTTAATATAGCTATAATGTGCCTCTAGTTAGATAAATTTGCTTTTCCTTTAATAATCACCTAAAAACAGTTATGGGTGGAAGATTGAACAATTTAATATATGCAGGTGGAGTGTAAGTTTGTTTTTATGTTGAACAATAAGACATAAAAAACCTTAACATATTCCAGAAGCAAAAAACTGTATGAAAAATACACACGATTTAGTTTGAACAGAATGAAACAGCAGAGCTAACATTTCATGAACCACATTAAACTTAAACGTTAGTAAAATCAGTTAGTAAATCAGTTTGAGCGCCTGATTTAAATATTCTCCCTATATTTTGCACCTTGAGAAAGGAACTCCCAGAAATTCATATGCAACAGCATATATGCAAAATCTCAGAGTTCCCACCTCTTACATGCAACCTTGTCACTTGTCACTCACCTTGCACTCTCTTTGTAAATACTGACAGTACTGTAACACATTAGTAAATCTGGCCCCATATGTAACAGATGGATGTAGCCTCTGGGTATAAAAAGTGAAGCCAGTGTAGATTTGCCTTAAACCTGCATTCACTGTAATGGTCAGCAGGAGGTGAGAAATGTGGAACAGAAAAATAAATTATATGGTATAGAAGTTCATAAGAAAATGACCTTACTGCTCACCTGATTTATGACCTCAATAAACATTTTCCTTATGAGTTTACAGTCTCAATTGCCAGTTTCAGGTCTTCTTTACAGTGTGGTGTTTATTTGGTAAATTATGATCACATTTTGAAAGTAAAATTGATTGCTTAAGGGCGTGGCCACCTTATGATTGACAACCCAGCACTCTTGGTTCCCAGTTTGATCCACTCATGCTTCTCACACCTGGCTCCCAAAGGTCAAGATGGCAACAACCAAATGCTAAACTGGACAGTTTAAAACAGTAGTTTACAAACCAATGGGTGACATCGTGGTGTCTACAGTTACATCTTTTATACAGTTTATGTAGTTAGTGAGCTTTAGATGTGCCAGTAAATAGATTTTATTACTTTTGGGCAGACTTTAAGTTTAGCTCAACAGTTTTATATTTAACTAGTTTACACATATTTTTGTAATCCACAAACCCAGTAGACCCAAATAAAGCTATTGTTTGGCTCAATCTTAAAAAAAAAACAGCGCCTGATTCATCTTATTGTTGGATGAGATGTGTTAACTCTCTGGACTTTTTGGCAAGATAAGTCAAGCTCACATCAAAGCAGTTCAAATATTTAAAACCCTATTCATGTCTTGTATATTTTGCCTTCAGGTCTGAAAGCCAGGACCACAGAGGGCAGTGCAGTGAGGTGAACCTGGGAACGCCTGCAACAGCTGTGAGAAACCATCAGATCTGCCATTCCTCACACTTCAACAGCCAACAAGAGAGCGATTTATGGTGGCTTGAGAGTGAGAAAAAGAGCCGGAGGGGGAAAAAAAATAGGACAGACAGGAGAGAAGGAGACATAAACAGAGAGAAAAACTGAGAAAGAATGAAATAAACACAGAAGGAATTGAAAGGAAATGTGACAAAGCAAAACAAAATGGCAGAAGAAACAGATAAAGAGGCAGAAAACAAGGAGCAGGAGTGACAGAACGAGACAGAGAGAGCAAGACGGTTGACAAGGAACGCGAAGAAGAAACATGGCGGCAATTATACATTAAATACACTGTAATATTGCACGTTTTTATGCCTGCTAGTCCTCCTAGGTCCGCTAAAAACACAAAAATGTCAGGTTGATTAACGGTGTGGCATACATGAAGTGTGCACACAGAGACAGAGTCTCTTTCCAGCCCTGTACAGTAAGTAATCAGACAAGCAGGACAGCTGAGCAGATAGTGGCACAGTTCTGAAGCTGAAAGACAGGGCAGCCCGTCTAATGACAGGTTTAGATGCTCTGGTACATCTGTTTCTTTCAGTGTGCTTTGAGGACACTGATTAAAAGTGACCTACTATCTTTTATAGCAAGGTCAAAGTTCAGGTAAACTACAGAATCATGTTCAAATGGCACTAAACAAGTGCAGGTGTAGATGACTTCATGCCATCCAGGTGAAAAACACTCTCCAAAGTGATCCAAACTGCTGCCCCTGTTTTCTTCAACAGCTCCTTCCAACATCTAAACATCCACGTACTTCCTCCTGTCACTTTCTCGCGTTCTTTCTGCTTGTCTGCGGTGGGTTGGTGGTGTGAACACTTCGTTTATTTGGTCTTTTAATACAAGCCGACCCCTGTCTCCTGATGTGTGTGCATGTGTCCGTATGTGCGTATGTGTGTGCATGTGGGTCCAGAGAGCACTCTCCCATGACAACTACGTCAACGACCCAGAGACGGTGTCGAAAGAAGACCACACCACACGGGGAGAAAGAACACATCAACTCAACTTTAGCACATATACACTCATATATCCAACGCAGCAGCACAGCACATAGAAGAATATGTGTGTGTTTATGTGTGTTTTAGTCTTGAGGAAATCTTCGGCATGTGTTGGATGAATCCCCAGGGTTCTCACTCGACTCTGATTGGCTGGTAGGTTTGCTGTGTTTGTTTCCACAGCGACAGAGCTGTCACTGCCTCCTGCCACCCAGGTAGAGCTGTCAATCACCCTGGCTCACAGCCAACCACATGCAGGCCTCACTGCAACCAATAAAAACTCAGATCCTTTATTTAACAAGGGTCAAATTATTATCAAGCAATACTGATAATATTAAGTTATAAAAGACAAAGTTGCATACTTTTATTAGAAATTATTGAAATGTCTATAGAGCTTCAGCTTCATGAGTAAACAACACTGGATTTAGAAGGTAAATAAATAAAAAAAATATTAGGAATGTATTATGGTTAGTGAAAAGCATTGTTTAATGTGCCATTTATGTGCCACAGGACGCTTTTTTTATGTACTGGTCCAACACTTTGGGCTATTTTGCTTCAATGGCATGTCTTCTTTCAGACCTGAGGAAAGAAAATGTCCAAAATAAACATTTACGCGTTTGTTTTCTTACTTATTTTGTCTATCAGACAAATGTTATGTTATTTAAACATAAAATTTCTCAAAGCTTGTAATACAAGAATAATTTTGTCAGTTTCAATGTAAGTCATTAAATGGTGATGTTTCATGGTGGTATCAAAATCTTTACTCACAATTTGTTTTACAAAAAAAAAATTTATGCAGATATAAATTTACAAAACTTTCTAGTTTTATTCCATAAATATGCTGAAGGTTTTACAGGTTTTATACATATATTATTTGGAGTCTAAGTTATAGAACATTTTTTGTTAATAATACTACATTAGTGGCTGTTGACAGTATTTTCTAATTCATGAAATAATAAAAACAATCTGTAAAAATATTTGACTCTATGTGGCAATACAATAAAACAACAATTTTAAACTTGGCTTCATCTAGTGTTCACATAATTGATGTGGAAAACTATGTGGATTGGTGCATATTTTTACATATAATTTTTCATGTGCAAAGTTAAAGATACAATTTCACAAAAATTGTAACATAAAAAATTGTCTTAAAGGGAGGTTTTATTGTGATATCTATTTAAAAGCTTGTTGTATATATTCATGAAGACATGAATCGTTTGCCAAAAAAATAATTTGATTAATAAAGCATTAATTTGTAACTGCCTATTTCATTTTTCATGTGGTTCCACTGCTGTGAATGTTTTGTGTACTGGTCAATATGTAAGTCACAGGCAATGCCTGTCACATTGTCTTTCTTTAAAATAATGCAAAAGTGAAGACTGGACGTGGAATATGAAAATTATGATGCCACTGTGTGTGGCCCAAAAGCAGATTAATCCTTTTTTAAAGATTTCAAGTTTTGTCAGACCATTGTGTTTTAAGAAAACCATTAATGTCTTCATCTAAACAATTTCCAATATAACACTTCTTACAAAGACAATCCTGCTGCTGACACAAAAAACACAAAAAGGACCAAAAACTAAAAACAGAGACTTTTTTTTATTTTGGACTTGAGGTACAGCTGAAGGTGATGAAAAACATAAGAAGAGATAGAAAAGCAGACAAACACCAATTTCACAAAAGCTGGTTTTTTTAGGTCTAACATACTTATTCATACATGTGCAGGTGACCATGCATGATTGGAGTCATTGTGTGAGCAGCATGGAATTAATTACTTAAAAAATCTCATGTCTGAGAACAGTGAAACATCTCATTTTATATCCACAGCATTTGTGTGGAGTTTTAAGTCCAAACTATTTAAAAGATTTCATAAAAGATCTCATTCCATATACAGATGGTAGCCACCATACATGCAAAGCACTGGCCTAATGCAGACAATTTTAAGCCTGTCAACATAAGATCAAGTCAAGTCTCTGTAAATTAATGAAAATATCATCTCCTTTGAGCTGGAACTGAACCAGTGACCTAAAGATGTCTTTTATGATGGTTCTACAGTCCTTCACCCTACCAGCTGATTAATCAAAGGGACTGAAATGCTACATTTGTAAAACAAAATGATCTAATCATGACTTCAGCTGTATAAAAGCACAGCATCACTAATCACAAACAGCAGTGAGGTTTAACCAGATGACATTAAGCAGAGTAAATGCTCTACATATGAACGAATTTGACTGACTTTTTTGAGCCTGCAGGAAAGTCAATAAAAAACAATTAGCCATTTTCTCACTATCAGGCATTTTAATGTACTATGTGTCTCCGCAGCACACAACAGCTGAAAATTAAATGTGACTGTATAACATGTTCTGTCTGGGATTTTTCTGTAACTCATTGTGTTTGACTGTGAATGTTTCTGCTCGTGTGTGTATGTGTATGCATTTCGTGTTAATCTCTGTCCTTGCTCAGCAGTCACACACTCTGGTGTAAACACATAGAGCAGTTTGTCCCAAGTGGACTACAGTATCTCCCTCAGTGTGTTTGTGTGCATGCTGGATTGAATACAGTAAAGCCTTTTCACTGTAATCACTGATCAATAATAGTGATCAGAGGACAAGTCATCAATACAGTTCCATCTGCTGCCGTTTGGCCTGAGCAAATAAACGCCACACACTGAAGCCTGACACCACACACCTACAGCTGCTTTGTGCAGCATTTTAACATTTAACAGCAGTAATTTATAGATATAAGCTGACATACTACAGTATGAATACTTGAGATGAGATCACACCAGCTGTGACCCCACCCATCATCGTTTTACACCAGATACAATGCTTCGTATGGGGAGTTACAAATTAAAAACAATGTGGGACAATGGTGTAAAGTGGGGGGCTCACTGTTCCCTTGACCTCCATGCTTCTGGCAGCCTTTACTTAAGACCCTACCCTTTGCTCATGGGCAAAGTTTCATGACTGTATGATTGTGACTAAGGCTGGTGATTAAAGAAAGCCACTGAAAAACACTTAAATATACCCACACCCACTAGTCTACAGTATGAACCCCTCATTAATGCACTGAGCCGGATGTTGCTGTGACCTCTCCCTTTTTAGGCATGACCCTAGCAGATGACCCTAGAGAGGGATTAGTCTCTGATGCGCCTAGTTAACTCCACAGCACAACGCTCAGAAGGAAGAGTATACTACAACACCCTGCCCATGCCAAATGTATCCTTTCTTTCTCTCTTTGTTTTCATTTGGTTTAGGTTCTTTGAGAGTCAGTTTTCATTCATCTTCTTGAATCTTTTTCTGTGCTACACAGTTCTCATCCCAAACCTGCAAAATCCATCCTCATACCCAAAACAACCTGATTTTCAAATCTACCTAATATCTGCCTCCCTTACCCCCTTACAAAAAGATTTCCAGACACCCCAGCTACCTCGACCCATCTACTAATACTCTTCTGGCCCTAGCTAGCCCCTGTGTAATCCCTGTGAAACCTAAACAAGTATATTTTGACTGTGGGGTTTGCAGAAAGGAAGCAGAGGTTGGATTTCCATAGGAGTTTGAAACCGACAAAAACATTCATGGGTGAAATCTGCGGAAATGAGCCTGTTAACATAACACACGTGCACATGCACACTAACACAGAGGTTAAGACAAAAAAGAATTACCAATCACTTTCCATTATATACCCACTGGTAGAAAGATATTCAGTAATTAACTGTGCAAAACAGTTGAAAAAATATGAAAATTAATATTGAATGATGTATTAAAGTTTTTGTTTTCTTGGAAAGTCTTTTAGTCATAGGATAGCTATTATTTTAGCACAAATAGGGGGATTCATCTAGTTTAGAAACGACAACATTTTGAAGACATACATTATTTTGTTTAATAATTCTGTGAATAAATAGAAATTATCCATTTGAAAAAGTATAGATACTCTGGGATAGTGGATATATTGGACAAAGAATGTTGAATATGGAGGTGCCAGGCAGGAGGAGAAGAGGAAGACCATCAGAGAAGGTTCATGGATGTAGTGAAGGAGGACATGCAGAGGGTTGGTGTGACAGAGGAGGATGATAGGGATAGGGTGAGATGGAGGCAGATGATCTGCTGTGGCGACCCCTAAAGGAAGAAGCTGAAAGAAGAAGCTCTCATTTGTTTCATGGTTGAGTCGCTTAAAATGCCAAGCATCAAAGGGTGATTAAACAACATCTAAATCCCCCTCTCCCCACACCTTTCCAACAACAGACTTGAACGACTGTGTCCCACAATTTTTGTTACTTCACAAATTTGACATTCATACTGTACCTACGGTACTTAAGGCATTGACCTGTCCACTGCAGATCTGAGAATATGGGATGGATAGCATATTTCTTCCATTTGTCCAATTGGCTCTTTATGTCACCCTCCAAATGTTTCAAATAAGCACAAATCTAAAATTGTTGTGGAGAAAAAAGTTCTTAAGAGATGCACAGTTATCCTCATTTAAACAGTGAAACTTCACAGAATGAGGGGGCAACTGTGAAATGTTGCTCAAAGACAGATACAACCATAGCCATAACAATTTGGCTTTCTGTGTTTACTGGCACACAATTTAAATTTTTTCATCCAATTGAAAGAGCCTGCTAACACTCTGTGTAAAGTTTCAGATGTCCTCATTATTTAGTAAATGTCCTTGTTACTTGTTCTCACTTCACACACACGCATGCACACACACACACACACACACACAGACATAAAGTACAGTATGTAAAGTATCTCGGGTTAGGCTTAGACGATGCAATTTGACACCTAGCTACAAAACAGTTGGACAGAAACAGGCACACTATTTAGGTTGCCACAGCATATTTCCAAGTTTTTCATTGTTAGAGGCTAATAGGCTGGCATTTTGTTTAGATGGCATTAGGTATTTTTTAGCCTATACAGATTTATGTGGCATACACAGCTCTCACCCCTATCCTGTTTGCACCTCCTCAGCATTTGCATATTAGCAGATGCATGCGTATGTAAGATTTTTTTCAGCTTCTAAAGTACTTCTGGCTTTGTGGTGTGAAGACATGTGGTTGCAGTAATGGTGAGGCTAATGCTAGGTGAGCAGGAAGAGGATGGTTGTGTTCAGAGCTACTTTGGAAATGATAAATACATTTAATCAGAAGAGGGTTGGTCATATTACTGTAAAGCACAGACACTTGGACAGTGTGTGTGTGAGAAAGAATCTTTTCAAAAGTATTTTTTTCACTAACTTTACAACAGATGACAATGACACCTCTAATGAACTGTTTTCTTCCACTTATCCTATTATCTTATTGATAACCAGTAGATTAGTAGAACAAAAGAAAATGAATAGTATTAATATAGTAACATTTCTGGGAAGGCGCACGACGAAGACATTACAGAGTTAAGCTGTAGCTACTGTGTAGATTTAACACAATACTATGAATCAAGCTTTACAACAAATTAACAAGTTGTCTTCAAATTGAGAAATGCTATCTTCACTTAACCTGTCTGCTCTGCTCCATGTGTCATTCGTGTGTGTCTGTTTCACTGTGACAGGGAGGGAAACACACACATGCACACCGAGGGGACCTGCAAAACAACAGCAGAGACTCTCACAATAAGATGAAATAAAATGAGTGCATATAGACAACATGAGCCTTCAACATGACTACTTTATCAAACAGGAAATAATGTGTTGCTAGCTTCCCTTCCCCCTGTAAGTTGATGGGATTGTTTTTTGAAACATTGGCTGTTGGTACATTACAGTACTAAGCCAGAAACACTAAGCCACAGCTTTGACTGCTTATTTTGTCTTCCAGCATATATACAGTATATATATAAAAAAGAACAAATGAACATTTCAACAAGGTTGATTTTCATTGGAGACTGTTTTTAAAAGGGCAGATACAAAACACAGGAACCACCTTTGTCCTTTGTACATCAGTTTCACTGTGTGTGTGTGTGTGTGTGTGTGTGTGTGTGTGTGTGTGTCTTTGTCACGAAATGTACTTGATATTGAGGGTGAGAAGCCGCAATAACGCCCCCCAGAAGCCAGAGGCAGACAGAGAAAGATCCAGGAGATCCGGGCTAACTGCAGTCCCCAAGAGTA
>VUQS01031924.1:0-11981 GCA_015108495.1 Heterochromis multidens | reverse complement strand
TTTCCCAGCTGTATCATTTTGATAACTGAGTGGTCGTGAATGTGTTGCTTTGTCTCTATTTCTCTATAGAAAGCACATGTGTGTGTCAACTGCATGTGTGTGTTAGTATAACCCATCTATTGTGGCCAGTGTCAGCCACGCAGGTGTGAGGGTGTGAAGGAAATGAAATAAACCACCTGTGAATGCTTCACTTTGCGCAACCTTGTGTACCTGTGAATGACAGAGAAACTGTGCATATTAAATGTGTGAGCAAGTGTCTGGTACCCAACCTCACACACTGCCACTTATATGTATTTTTGACATCTGTGCTAAAATGCTATAGGATTTCACACTTTTAGCACATCACTTATTGGTAAAAAACAACAACAAAAGTGAAAATCAAATCAAAATGTGTTTTAATTTTTGCTTTTCACTGGTTTTCTTTGGGGTGGGGAGGGAATGTGATGATAGGAGAGTATCCCAGATGGGGGAGGGCAGTGAGGACAGAGAAGGGTAACTGGTTATTACAGGCATCCAGAGAGCAGGACAGATGGTTAGACAGTGGTCAGGGTTACACAGCAAAATGCTGTAAAACAGATATGAGAAAACCATGTGTGCGTCACCTAGGAATGCGCACACACTCTCGCGCAGATGCAAATTTATGTACACCCCTCACACTTCTGCATTCCTGTGCACATTTACACACATGCATGATGAGGAGAGAGGCTTGGAAGTAAAAAGATAAACAAATTTTTTTTTTTAATCAGAAAGAAAGACAATTATTTTAAAACACTGTTAATTTTATAAGCAGCACCTGCCACCCACATCCAAAGTTTAAAATGCTACTTAAATATGTGAAGACTAAAGCACTTTTGTTTCCTTCCTGAATCCAATCCCATGAGGACAAAACATAGACAAACACCCCAGATCCTAAAAAGAGCAAAATGACTCCAAGTAGCATCAACAACCTCTTTTCCCCAGCTCTGCTGTCAACACCCTCAGGATCCGGGTGACACATCACTTCACTAGAACCACAGACAGGCGCCAAGGACGAGCCTAATCTGCTCGCACATCTGTCTCTTTTTCTCTGCCTTCATCTGTTTAACTCTCTGGGTCGCTCTGGATTCTGTTCAGTCACACCCAAGTTTACACTTACACCTGAAGCGAGGCGAGACTATCCAAGGTGAGATCTTCACAGAGGCAAGGGAATAGATGAGACCAGCTGAGAGAAGAAGCTCCATCTGTTTCATCTGTAACCTGTTGCTGTGTGATGGTCACTGTTGGTTTCTGGCTGTGTTTTGTTTAGACACGTACACGGCCTAGTTTGTGCACATGTTTGTTTACAGTTGTGGTTCTCTGTGTCATGAGTATAGTATACGGGTTATATCTGGGAAGCAGAGGTTACACTCAGGTCAGGATAACTGACCTTCTTCTTTCTTCATTACAATAATATAATAAGTGTTTCTTGAATCTATCCATCTATGATGCAGTTTTGCCGTCCTACTGCAGCCACTTTTGACTCAGGAATTAACATCAGTGTTTCAACCATGTTTAGACAAGCCTGTCATGGTCCTGGGCCTTTCGACGCTGTATTTTGAGTTTTGTTATGGACTCATTCCATAACCAAATCTGTATAGGTTAAAAAATGGATTAATTCTCTTGGACTTAAGAAATTTATGTTCAAGCTCTGTATTATTTAGTCTGAGTTGAGTTTAGTTTTCCTTGTACCTGAGTTTTCTATATTTCTAGTTCTTGGTTTCTTGTTGGATTATGTTAGTTCCCTTTCGTGTCCAGTCTCGTCTCTGTGCCTTGTCTTCGTGTTTTTCCTTTCGGTCTCCCCGTGTTCTGTTTCCGTGGTTGTCTAGTCTCCGTCACTGTGTCTGGTGTTTGTCTCTTCCTGTATTATTTTGTTAGCCTTTGTCTCGTGTGCATTATATTTAGTTTTGCTTCCCCTGTCTCATTAGTTAGATTCTGTTCTGCTGTGTTCCCAGCTGTGTCCACTTTGCCCTAATCTCTTCTTGCGTATATATTGTCTGCGTCTCCCTTTGTTCCTTGTCGTGTTCTCCGTCATGTTGTGTGCTTAGTATGTTTGTTCCATGCGAATCCCTGGCTCCTACGCTGCATTATTTTGTATTTTGTATTTTGACCAGTCTACAGCATTAAAGATGCCTTCCTTAGTTCACATTCCTGCCTCAGGAGTCCTGCTTTTGGGTCCGCAACCTGCCTGCCACACAACATCATATGACAGAGCCTAACTTAGTCAAATCCATCCCTTGCTTGTCAAGAAGCTTATACACCAACTTGAATAACTAATTGGTGACCTCACAGTGACTGAGGCCATTTTTATATACAGCTTATGGCTACAATGAGGAAAGGTAGGTTCAGATTGAATGTTTACTAAAAGTTAAGAGTTTTTAGTTTTTAGTAGTGATATTGTATTTTAAAACTGATTTCCTGATTTGCATCTGACGTTCTGCACTATACAAATCTGGATTTTCATAATAATAATCATGGATTTTCCAATTACAACATACTGTATGTGTGTAATGGATCCATCATTTTTTTCTACTGGTCAAAAACAGCCAATATGAGAGGGCATAAAAATGAAAGAAAAGAAATGAAAAATCAGGTCAAGAAAAAGCACCCATCAGGAATTACTTACCGAGTCTCCTGTCACCGCCTCATGTTAGTGCTCTTCATTCCCACGACCAAGCCGCTGCAGGAGACACTGCTGAGAAGGATACGGCATTCGGACACCAATGTAGCATGAGACCCTCTAGCAATAAGAACCATATAGACGGTCACACAAGCGTGAGTGTGTATGTGTGTGCATATTCATGATATCATCTCCCACTGCTGCTATTTCCCACACCTCTCCATCCGGTTTAGACCCACGACCAAATAAACAGCATTCACACTCCATCTAAGTCGACACACACACACACACACACACACACACACACACACCTATATGCACAGATGCAAGACCTTCTGTCTGTAATTGAAATAAAACAGAGTGTGGGCAGAGGTTATGACTCGGTGGTTCCGTTAATACGCCATAAACTCTATTCACCCAAAAGAAATATGGTCTCTCTCACTCTCTCTTTTTCTCTCACATTCCCTCCATCTTTTCATGCACAAATTCACTTGTCCTCAATATATGTTTAACATCTAAAGAAAATACCTCTCTGTGTGTGGATTGTTGCTGGACTTCTTATGAACCCTAACATTTCCCCTTTTTACTTTTCAGCGTTTGTGCGTTGAATTGTGATGGTGCAGTGTGACAACATCACGGGGCTTTAAAATAATAAATATGCCAAGAGAAGGGCTGCTGAACTGAGTTAATGCTATGCAAGGTTTATAGTTGACTGTACAATGTAAACACATGCCATGTCAGTCCTCTGACATATGTCCAGGAATGGGCATATGTCATAGTAGAGATATACTGTGATATGGCTGAGAGCTAGCATCTACATTTTAGAAGAACAGGTAAAGATTTCAAGCATTTCTTTTTTTTAAATGACACAATACAATAAAACTGTAAGGCCTACATGTGGGGAAAAAATGCAAGAGTCATAAAAAAAACCCATAAATGCTGAGCAGCACAAGGAGACACAAAACTAAAAGAGTAGCTACAGTTAGCTTAGCTCCCTGAGTATCTTGCCCACAAACGCAAGTCAGCCACTGCTCCGTTTCAGAAACAGGGTGACACAATTTCTCGAAATGTTTCTGAGACAGAAGTGATGTTCCCAGCTTGCCTAACACCCCCCCACTCAGTTTCCCTCTTCCTCTCATTTGCTTTCTCTCAGTGCTAATCTAAATTCCTCATGAACACCTTCCATCACGCGACTGATGATCCGTGCAGAGTGCCCTCCCTGACGAGACTGTTTCATCATCGCTCCAGTAGACACAGACACTTACACACAACACACACTATATTGCGTTGCGGGCCTTGACCTTTGACCTCATCACCCATAATTCCACTGTGTTTGGATCCCACACACACTGGCCTCTGAGTGCCAACAGATAAATCCAGAGGACTTTCACCAACATAAACAAGAGAAGCACACACATGCAAACAGTTTGTGTGTGTGTGTGTGTGCACACGTGATTGTCTTTCTGCTTTAATATCCCTTTCTGCATATGTATACTTATTTGTCTTCAGTATATTCTGCATATACAGTATATGTGTATGTCTTATTAATAGTGAGGGCAATGGTGTCTGTGTGCGTGTGGCCAGGACGGTTCTCCCCCTTTGAGAGTTGGATTTAATTTAGGAGCACAGCTACGACTCTCTTGACTGCCGTAGGCGTCATGCCCTGTACGCCACAGGGGCCCACAGAGGAAAGCAAAGAAGAATATGGAGACATTTGTTAAGGTTTGAGGCTAACAAGTCTAGGGTAACTTTTTTCAGTAAGTAAAAAAAAATGCTACAGGCACCAGGCCTGTAGCATTTTTCAGGTTAATATGCTGCAAGCTTCTATTTATGCATAGTACCAAAGACTGCCTGGTAGAGGAACAAACGGTAACAGTATTATATACAAGTGGAACAATCTGCTGATCCAGTCAAGCCAGTTTCAGTAATAATGAATTGTATTAATAGCATTAAGAAATTAAAAGAGTTTGCAAATAATGAGTGAAAACTCAAAATATCTCTTCTTATCAATACTGAAAATCAGACTCTTGATTAATATTAATTACCTGAAAGTTTTTTTTCAGTGAGTAAATTCAGTGAACCGCTATGAAACCCCAGATTTCTCCTTCTGCACGTATTTTTAAACCTTTATTTATTTTTTGCTGTCCGCTAACATAACAGACTGAGGAGAGGAAGGAACAGAGAGAATAAACTGGTTTTCCAAACTGATGAAACAGCAGCTTGTCCAAATCCAATTATGCTCTTTAGATTGCAATGACACACGTTATCCAAATTTGTGGAGAATGATTGTTTTTAAGTCACATGGTCAAAAATATAAAATTACATTCCATCTTATACTGGCCACAAATGTCTGTCAACCTCCTCACATTGCAGTCTCTGGACATGTACTGTCTCACCTCAAATCCAATTAGAACAACAGAGACAGGCAGTTAGTGTGTGTTGCGTGCATGTGGGCTGCATGGATGGATACATATAGCATGCTTCCAAAAAAGTGTGTACATCCGTGAGTGTGTGTGCGCATTTGCATCTGTTGTCTCTTTGCCTATATGAGTCTAAATGGGGCCATGTTTAAGCCTTGTAAACACTAAACATAGTGGGCTGTGACCAGCATTCTGCCATGCTGCTTTTGATTAGCAGGTTACAGCAGAGTGATCAGAGACAGCCAGGCGAACGGAAACCAGAGAATGTGTTTTATGTGGACCTTATTTTAGCATATATTTCCCAGAATTAGCTCCAACGTGGCGGGGGTAATTTCAGACATAGGGATGTAAATGCTAAATATAACACGGCAAACATCTAACAGATGTAAAGACAGAAACTAATAAAATGTGAAGGTTTCTTTGCCAAGTTAGTACATAAACGTGCATTGATGTGGAGCGCATCCGCATCCACTCAAAAGGCGCACACATTGAGCAGATGATGTGCGGGTAGCATAGATGTTGCTATATGTGTTTCCTGTAAAGTTTTCTTTGAAAACAAACTTCTAAAAGATGATCATAAACATAAACAAGATGCCTGAAATACAAGCATGTGCGGAAAAATGTGGCCATTTCTATTTGTGTCTGTATAATAGCTCCGGCTAAAAATCCACTCTAACCAAAGTTCTAAGGTGTCTCATTATCAAGTTCAGAGAGTTCCTACCATTCAGAGGTGCTAACCGAGATGGCGTGGAAGGATCAAAAGAGGTCTAGACTGAGTAGCCTATTACCACCATAAACAACCGCACATTCACGCACACACACACACACACACACACGCACAAATCTTCAAGTACCTCTTACCCCATAGATCAACCCTCTTTGTGCTCCTGTTGCCCTGTTGTTCATGTCTGTCAGCAACTTCCCGTACACACACACACACACACACACACACACTCCAGCACCACTGGCACAAGAGCATATGAGCAGTCAAAATAAAGTTATCTAAAGGTAAACATCGACATATTACAAAGGCCGAGAACGAAGGAGGAGGGGGATGAAAGAGAGGGAAAAGCCAGAATGAGCCAGTGTGAAGTGTTATCTGTGGTCATCAGCTAGAGAAAGAAGGTGTTGAAAGGAGAAAGCCCCAAATCCTACACATCTGTATCTGAAAGAGCAGGAAATGCACATTGACACAAGAGAAAATTAACACCCCGTAACCACTGAGCACATTAGGGCTCAAAAAAACACTACAGGTAATCGCAAGTTGGGGCAGATGCCATGGGTGTGTTGCAGCAGCAGCCAGTGAGGCGTAGAGGTGACACCATGCAATCTGGATTACTGATATAATTACACAAATACAGACAACACAACACTGTCAAGCAGTTGTGTGCATGTTGTACATGAGTAAATGTACGGCCAGGCTTCAACCGCCTTGTACAAAATCATCAGAGGTTGGGGCAGGAAAGGCCAAATCACTTACATATTTTAAAGACTTCAAGGGGGGAAAAGAGAGGAAATGAGTGGAAGAGTCTAACAAGAGCTCTACGTGAGTGTGTTGTGGGGGTGGCAGCATGTTGGCAACACCTTCAGAATTAACACCTTATTATTCACACATACACTTATGTGTGTGTGTGTGGGTGTGTGTGTGTGTGCTTTACAGTTAAGGTTATGGGTCTGAGAAATGAGGGAGTGAAAAAAGGGCCATTATTCTTTTTAAAAAGTTTTGAAATCATTCTTTTCACAGACTTTGAAAAGAACCCAAGCCTGAGTACTAAACTGTATTTTAACAAAAGTGATTATTGTGGCAAGAAACCCAAAAGATTTATCTTTGATATGGAAAGATATGGATATATATATATATATGAGGTGAAATTAGGTTCAAGCAAAAGAATTGCTGATACTGTTGTAGGAAGTGAGCTGAGATGTTGTAGATTAGGTTTGACTGACTCATCAAAGCAGTCCCATTAGTGGTCAAAAACCCTACTGAAGGGAAGGAGATGATCTTTCACAATAAATACAACAGAAACACAAACTTCCCAAACACGTGACAGTCGACATGCTCTCACCTTTGTGAATGAGTGGGATTTCCCAGATGATTCCCAGACTGATATGTTTTAGTTTCAAAATAATATGAGCAAGGTTCAGTTGCATTCAATGCTCTGTTCACATCATCCATTTCAAACATGCATAACTTTCCACACAGTGTTTCACCATTTACCCTCAACTTTATGGTGCATGATAACGAAAACACAGGAATCATACATAATTTAATAAAACCTTTCCTTCACTGCATTGGAGGGGGGCACACAAGAAGGCCTAATGCATTCTTTATGGGGCACAGGAGCTCTGCATGTTTACTGAGTGGACCAGGAAACTGGAGATGGACCATGATCTCCCCTTCCTCTATGTAACTCCCTCTGTGAGTACAGACCTCATCATCACCCGACCTAGATCTGTAGCACCCCCACATGCAATTTCAGTGTTGCTTGCAGGGTTAACCAGTTAGCAATCCTGTCAAAATGTGCCTCAATAGTGTATGTTAAAGGAGGGAGCCTTCAGCAGAAGAAGCAAACTTAATTGATCATTGTATTAATGATCAAACTGATAGATATCAGTGGACTCAGCAAGCTGGGATCATAGGTTATAATACTGACCCCCTGCCACTTCCTCTAACCCTGAGTCATTTATAACAGCAACTCAACAGTTCCCCCTCACAAACTCCACTCCTCCTCTTCTGGCTGCTCCCTCCCTTCCCTAACCTCCCTCCTTCTATCTCTTCCCCTCCACCTCCCTATCACCCGTCTCTCCTCCCCAGTCCTACAAGAGCTGTGTGAATAACTTCAACCTTCATACGCAGAGGAGATAAGTGATAAGTGTGCACTCCTGCGTGCGTGTTTATGCGTGTAATTAATGAGCTCGCGGGGGTGAGGACATCATGTCAGACAGCTGTCTCCATGTGCAATCAGTTGTTACCTTAGAAACACAGAAAAGAACCAGATTTTCATTACAACACGCGCAATCTTTGACAGAGGCAGACAAGCTGCCACCCTCCTTTTTCCAACATTTATCCCATTTCTGACCTTTTAATTACACACAATCACAGAGACAGATACATTCATTTATCTTCTTCATGGCTTTCCTCTCTCTGATATCACAGTGTATCCTGAGTCCTTGATATCCACAATTATTAGCCTCAACTTTGGGGATTGTTCTTTGTGGCTGGCTCTGTCCGGTTGCTCTCTGTTCGGTGAGGCCGCAGTTATTTATCACCCAAAGGTAAAATGGAGGGGGCTTGCCAGGCGCCCGGGCCTTATTAGTGAGATTTACAGTGTGCAGGAAAGACTCTCATGGGGGGAAACTCTGCTATAAGCACCATCAGCTGTTCATCAGATAACACCCAGAGCAGTACATGGTCCATGCATGGGAGCTCAAACACATACACATAAAGGTACAACGGAAACATGCCAATTTCCCACTGGGTTCAAAACATGGACCAGAGTGACCTTCCACTTTCTACAGAGGTTTTTGTTGATGGAGTTCAATGTGATTTTTGTTTTCTTTTCATCCCATAAACTTTCTCATAACATTTTAATTTAATAACTGAATGTCATCTCTAAACTAATAAAGTTAAAAGATTTTATTGTAAGATTGTTATCATTATGTTAAGAAAGACACAAATATATGTGGTATCTGCCAGCAACATTCGTTGTCTGTGTTAGATGCAGATTTTTAAGTGGTATTATCATATTAATTGCATCCCTTCTAAAATTAGTGGAGCACAACAAAGCCCTGGTTTTTAATACCCAGCACTGGTGCTATGAAAAGGCTCGTGCTGACATGACTAGTGGCAGGAAGCCAGTGAGGGATCAGGTTATTCACAGTTTTCAGTAACGTGACTTAAGCGGAGACCTGAAGGGCAAACACCATTAGAAGACACTCCACAGAACTGCAGCACAGGCCTGTCAAATTAAGCATCAAATAATTAGATCACCACACAAAAAAAGAGAAAAGCAAAGATATTTAAGCAAACAAGTTTTGAATCCACATACACCAACCACTGCAGTCTTTCTGTTCTCTTGTAGATAATCTAATGATGAAAGTATGCCAAATTATAGATAGTTATATGTATCTTAATGTGAAAGGGCCAAAACACATTATGAGTAGATCACTGCAGTTGCTTGAGCATTTTTGTGGCAGAAAAACTGTGGAAACAAGTGAAAGAAAACAGGCAATGTCCATGGGAATAAGCAGGAAGCCAGAATAGAAATGCAAAGCCATCAAATAGACAGATTTGAGTGAATGAAATCAGAATGCATCAATCAGACTACAGTTCATTCTAGCAAAGTTTCCTAGCCACAGTAACTGCAAAGCTGTCACTTTCAGTAGACTTTGTAATCATAGAAGCTGTGTTAGTAAGATTAGCATGATACCAAAAGTAACGTGTAAACAAACCAGACTGATTATAGGCAGTTTATCTACATCAGTTAGCATTTATGCAAGCAGTCAGTTAAAGAACAGGGAATATGGTAATAATATATCTGTGATATAATACTTGTCTTACACCATTACTGAACACAATCATTGCAAAGTCTTCCACTTTATTCATATGGTGCCAATACACAACAAGAGTCACCTCAAGGCGCTTCATATTGTAAGGCAATGATCTTGCAATATTAGAGAGGAAACTCCAAAATAAGATGATCGCCCTATGATCAAGCACTTGGCATCAGTGGGAAGGAAGAACTCCCTTTTAACAGGAAGAGACCTCTGGTAAAAGCAGTTTCAGGGTGGGGCAGCCATCTCCAGGTTCAGATGAGAGGGGAAAGAGAAGACAAAAAATAGGAGCATGCATAGAGACAAAACACACACAATGTTATCATGGTCATTAAATTGTGATGAAAGTATATCTCCTACAGGAGAGGCATCTTGGATCCAGAAAGTCCAGAGGATATTCCATCACTGCTCATTTATGTAGTTTGACTTGTTTATCAAAGGCCACACCTTGTAAAGCTGAATTTTATCCCTTACTTCTTGCTAGGTAGTAAATCAATCAGTTAAACAAAAATCAATCAATAAATATTTGTAAATGTCCTGAAAAAGAAATTTGGACACATTTACTTTTCTTTTTTGTAGACGCTGGAGTTTTCAATGAAGTATATGAAGATATGGAGCTTCAGTACCTTCTGCCACCAGTTCAACCCCTCCAACAAAACACGCAATTGGCATTTTTAAATATTAAAAAGATCTATACTACTAGGATTTGGGAGGTATATAATAAGATATTTTTCATTGTCTAAGCAAAGGGTAGAGCTAATTAGCAAACGTTAACTAGTTACCCTAACACTGATCCATAAGGAGTTCCTGTAAGTTAAGCTCTCTGTGTTCCTCCATGACTTTTCTTTTTTTGGATTTGGCCATTTGTGTGTGTTTTAGTCAATCACTATTGAGGGTCAGCAAAATTAAGAGCACAAGGCACCAGGTGATGGAGGTAGGCTATGACACACATTTTAGTTAAGAATCTTATAACTTTTTTTTAATTGTTATGTAGCGTAACACATTTTTAGAACTGGAGAATGTACAGAATCATGTAAAGCAATGATAAAGAAAAAAGAAAAAAGAAAAAATTGTTAATTTTCATATAGGCTTTGGTCACCGGGAGCTACTGGAGATGGGAAAAAGAGCCAAGTTGTTCAACTGAACAATTGTCCTGTATTTTAACTAAACAAATATGGTAAAAAACAGAGAGGCAGAAGAAGTCCTTATTTTGCCCTCAAGGTGGGCATTACTGTTATGACATGATGAGAAAACTATGTAATGCATTACTGAGTCAGAGAACCTAGGGGAATTTGATCTGTGTGAACCACACTCTACCAAGCACCTAAGAAGACTACTGGTTTGTGGAGGATTTTTGGTGTAGGCATCACAGTTAGAACTGCAGATCAGCTGACTAGATGTTTTACAACTGTAACTCAATTAGCTTCTTTCAAAATATATTTACAAATCACCAAGAATCAAAAAGAAAATGCATCTCTAGTAGAGCGGATTTCAATTTTCAATTTTAAATTGGGAATGGAGAATATTTTAAAACAAAAAGACACACACACAGCCATTATAGTCATTTCTTAGAGACCCTACCTTAATCATAATTCTTAAACCTTAACTTTACCATAACAATAAAGTCTTCATATTAAAATGTAGTGTTTTATATTATGGGGATTTGTCAAGTCCCCGCAGTGTGCCTATTTTAACAGATTTATGTCCCTACATCATCAGTAATACCAGTAAGAAGTAAAAAGTAAGAGCATTTAATCGAGTACTTGTTCTATGCACAAATGTAAAAGTTTAGTTTTTATATTTTTCTATTCTACTACATTTCTGAGTGAAGTCTTTGCATAAAAAACATATGAAATGCTTATAAAATATGGTGCTTTTTTATAAATTAAGCCAACAGTGTGAACAGGTAGCTCTGAAACAATTAGCTGATTGACACAACATCAATTAATTGTTTTTGTAATTTTCCATATAAATGTACCAAAATTGTCCTGATTCCAGTTTCCTTTTTTTGTGTGTTTGTTTGTTTGTTTTCTTAATATTGCCTTGATTCATTTCAAGGTTTGGCCTGTTGTTCAGCCAAAGCAAGCTTTCTAAAGGTGTCACTTGGGCTACTCTGTAAATGTTACAGGAACTTATTGAAAAAGGAATAATGAAAAAATAATTATCAACAGCATTTAAGTGTAGTTATTACTTTTAAACTACTAATAATTATTATAAATTATTAGAAGTTTGAATCCTTTACAGTGTATTTTTAAATGAAAGTAAATACTCACATTGATATAAATTTACCATCGTTATATATATTTATCACATCATAATGCATTAGTAAAATTATCAGAATAAAATAACAGCCATAGGGTCCACTCTATATT
>VUQS01031923.1:0-13657 GCA_015108495.1 Heterochromis multidens | reverse complement strand
CCAAAACATCACTGCTCTAGAGGAGATCTGCATGGAGGAATGGGCCAAAATACCAGCAACAGTGTGTGAAAACCTTGTGAAGACTTACAGAAAACATTTGACCTCTGTCATTGCCAACAAAGGGTATATAACAAAGTATTGAGATGAACTTTTGTTATTGACCAAATACTTATTTTCCACCATAATTTGCAAATAAATTCTTTAAAAATCAGACAATGTGATTTTCTGGATTTTTTTTTCTCATTTTGTCTCTCATAGTTGAGGTATACCTATGATGAAAATTACAGGCCTCTCTCATCTTTTTAAGTGGGAGAACTTGCACAATTGGTGGCTGACTAAATACTTTTTTGCCCCACTGTATCTGCTCTGTGGATAGTTGACTGGACTACACGTGACTGTAGCAGACTATGCAGCTGGAGTTCGGAGAAGGGCTTTTGTCTTTGTTTTCACAGTGATGCTCCCAACTGAATGTCAAACAGCTAGTGAAACAACAGCAACCTCTTTTAAATAAAAGCTACTACAAATTTAACTCTAACATTTCTACATTTTGCAACTCTAAACAAGCTTACTGTGTTCCTTCCAGCCTGTGTTAAGTAGAAAATGTACCTGTTGTGCATGACTCCTGATGATTGAACTACTGAAGGAAAATAACATCGACTCAAAGTCCACCAGAAAATGAAAAAGAAGGAGCTGAACACACGCAAGAAGAAACAGGCAGGACTTTAACTGTCTCCGACTGTATAAACATGTGACACAGCCAAACCACAAATCTGTTCTGGCTAACTGACTTCGGTAGTGTGTGCAGCAATCACACACACAGCCTAACTCACAGATCCATTCTTTATCAGCGTCTAATTATTTTTTTGCCTGTCATGTTATTTCATTTCATTTTGCCCCTGTTCATTACACACATGTCTGATGGTTATCAAACACACACACATTCACGCTTCTATCTCTGTGAGGACACTCACTGATATAATCAGCGTCTAAACCTGTGTGCACTGACCTTAACAGTCACCTCTAAATGCCCAATCCAAACTTGTACCTGAAGCCCATTCTAACCTGAAAGAGAGAAATGAGCCCCTTGAAAGTCTGTCCAAATTGAGGGCTGGCCAAAATATACTCATTTCCAAGGTTGAAAAGCAAGACCAAACCACAAATCTACTCCAGTCTGCTGTGATCCAACAGTCATTTCTTCTTAGAATAGATGTGTAAATGAGTGCCTGTGTGACAGGGAGTAATTAGCAGCTGTGTCGTTGGAAGCCGACAGGTCTCATTGTCAGAAACAACTTCTGGGAAACATCATCAGTGTTAATAGAGAGAGAGAGAGAGGAAGCATGTGTGTAGGAGTGTAAGATAATTTCTTCCAACACACACTCTTCATGTCTCCAGCGGTGCGTCGCAGCATACGTCAGCAGCAGCAGCTGTTCTTCCTTCTGCGACCATTTCAGATCAGCAGGAAGTGGTTCTACCTGACAAGCTCAGAACTCTGCAGTTTTGGAAACCTGTACCCAAACTTCAGTACCGGACCGGTTATCTCAGCGTCAAACGCATGATGAGTCAATTTAAGAGCCCAAATTTGAAAACATTTAGGCATACAGTTGTTGTAAAAGCATTAGTGTCAGGATGAATTAAGTCCCAGGGAATACCTGAGAAAGGTGTACATTCAGACCTTTAAAAATATACTGCACACTTCACACACATCTGGCTCAATTCTGATACTTTTAGCCAGTATCTAAATCTTTTGATGAGGTACAAAGATACACTGGTAGAAGGTCAAGACACGAGAAGGTACAATAAAGTTCCTGTAAAAACTGAAAAGGGTGACAGTCAATAAACACCAGGCATCATCGTTCAAAGCCATCAGTTTCTAAAAGGAAGGCGATAAGGCTGCTTGGCCAAGATATACTGCCAGGAAGCTGACATCCATTTTGCCATCTTCTGCCTGGGATCCTCAGGTAGGTCTAGCATCACAAAGCTAATAAAGAAAAACACCAAAATTTGACTGTTGTTCTGGGCCAAGTGCAGTAATCATCCTTACTCCCCTCTGAAGTAGGCTGCTGTGGAACCCAAACAGCTAAATAAAACCACAGGAAACATAGCCAAAGCAGCTGAGATCAGATTAAGATAGCCTGCTGCAGATAAAGGCTAATTTAATCTTCGCTTCCGCACTCAGGCAAGGTGTAGAGGATAAGGGGTGAAATGACAGGGACCCTAAGAAACCTGCTGATGATGGAAAGTGTCCCCAACAATGCAAATGCTGACTACCCTTCATCAGGAGTTACAGCCAAGAGGAGGAACTAAACTGTTATCTCAGTGTCGGTTATGTAACAAGTTAATGAAAGAGCCAGGTCCAAACTTGTACTTAATTAGACGTGCAGTTGGCATAGCTGATGCAGGAAGTATGCAAAAAGTTTGAAAACGTAGATTTACCCATAAATCAGCTGCTTCACCTTCATGCTAAGGAACACCATCAAGAGGAGGAACATTCAACACCAAGAAGTCAGTAAAATCTTAATATTGCAGATTCTGCTTGTAGCAAACCATCTTAGATGTTTATCTCATCCACACGGGGATATCTGGACTAGCATTTCATGACCTGCATTTTCTTTCATTTTGCCCTGTCATCAAGCTGCTCAAAGATTTAACATTACTTACTGCTGATATCATTTTATCATTTACAGTCAGTCCCGACTAAAACCGAGAAGTTAGACTGAGAAAAGTTTTTTTAAGAGTGAAAACAGAACCACGTGTTTGGTTTCACATGCAGACAGACCTGATATGGGCTATTATGATCAACTCAGAACATATCTCATATATAGTGTGTTGTGCACATGTCCAGTATAGACCCTGCAGAACTGAGTTTCTGATTGCCTGTCTAGCCTGAGGCTATCTGAGAACATCAGTCATGCAGTTTGTTTTGACAGAAATTCAGCCATCTGAACAATAAATACATCTTCTCATTATCAGTTGCTGATGCGTCGACCTCCAACATGTCGCACATCCCTACCCTGTTTTAGATCTGAGATCTTTTCCTGCTGTGCAACTCCAACAACACTAACGGAAATATGTGAACAAGACGTGACTTCATCTTGGTTTGGACACTCAGGAAGAAGAAGCACAGCAGAGGCCTGGACGAAGACTAAGTGTCCTGTTTTATCAGATGGAAGCAGACACAAAGCAAATACAGCAGCATCCATCGTTTCCGAGCGGCTCTGAGAGTGCCTGTGCATGCAGACAGCCTCCTATCAGATCTCTATCAGTTTATTGATGACTGGGAGAGTCTGATCAATATTCAGAGAGGTCACCTCTCTCTTCCATCACCTCTAGTGCTCTTTTTTCTCACTCTCTCCTCCATTATTTGCTGATATCATCTAAATTAACTGTCTTCTTTTTCTCCTTTATCAGTTTTCACTTTTTCCGTCTCTTTCTAACTCTTCTTATTTTTGCTGCTCAGTGTGAGATTTTATTATTTTATTCCAGGCATGTGCCTTCTATTAGCCATAAATTCTATTAGTTAACATGTACACACACACACACACACACACTATGTCAGTACAGACAGTACTTCAGTGTTTGCCTCCCATTAAGCAGATTCCAGTCTGATTACATCCTGGAAGACAGACAATAAAACTCTTCACTGCATCAGCCCTTTTTCTTCTGTCCTGTTTTTCATCACAGCAGCAGGATGTCAGTCTGTCCGTCTAACACGCTGGACCAAAGTAAAACTTGTTCAAAAATTGTTGGGGAGTAGTGAACTGCACAAAACTGCACATATATTTTCAAAGTGCTTCAAGTAGTTTTATGTAGTAAACTACTGAAACTACAAACAATTTAGAAAAAGCAAAAATATACATATTTCCACAGTTACAGATCACTGTTTCTTGCAACTATTTCAATTAGATATGCAGAGCATATGCATATGATTATTATTCCTATTTTAGGAACCTGAATAAGCGTATTCAAGTTTTAGCTGACGTAAAAACAAAGATATTGAACGTACAGGACCTTGGCTGAAGATGAGGGCCTGGGGCAGCACCTTCCACCCCTGAAGTTTAAATGCCCCTTTGTCATTTATTTGTACCACTCAACAGAATAAAACATGATTACACATGACACATTTTATCAGCTTCATTTCCTTGTAGTTCATTCTTTTGCTTTGATGCTCCATGTCGTTACGGTACAGCTTGATCTCATAATCGATGTTTATGGAGTGAGAATGTCTGTCCATAATTAAAACATTCAAACTTGCTGAATTTTCAACCAGTTTTGAAGTGGTTTGGTTTTGCATTCATTTCTGACATAATTTCCTGATTTCCCATTGCCCCCTTCCCTGTTTAGGATAATCGCATCTTAAACATGATCAAAACAGGGATAATCCTCAAATCCAGGACATGCACATGCATGTAAACACAAAATATACATAAAATGACTTCATTCAATGAAAGCTCACAGCAAATATTACAGACTCACAACTCATGCACCTGCTGGGAAGATAAAGTGGCGAACTCCTCAGTTTTCTAAAAACGTTGGGATGGTGTGTAAAATAGTGAATGCAGTGTTTTGTCAATCATGGAAACCCCATGTCTTTGTTTATTTATTCATTTTTGACATGATTCAAAAACTTTGGGAAAAGGGAAACTAAAGCCCTACACCCGAGCTCTTGTTTGGGGTGCAGACTTTATATCATAGCTATTTGGGATTAGTATAAAAACTAGGCATCATCTTTGAACAGACAGTAAACCCATATGTCCTCATATGGGTTTATTTTACAGCAAAACACAATAAAGTCCCTATTGTTTAATAAAGCATCAAATTATTGAGCAGAATGATGTATAAGGTGCAGAAAAGCCTAAATTAATGTCAAGTCACAACTAATGAGGTTAATTGCTAATATGATTGGGATGATTGTGTATAAATAGAGCATTCAGAAATAAAGATTGGGAGGGGCTTGTGATTCTGTGAAAGACTGAGGGCAAATAGTTTGACAATTTAAGAGTAAAGTTTCTCAATATAAAATTACAGAGTTTGGCGAATCATCAGCCAATATCACTGAAAGTTCTAAAGCTGAAAAAAATTCTCTGTAAACAAGGGTCAAGACTGAAAGCCAGTCCTGAGCGTTGGCAATCTTCAGGCCCTTAGGCAGCACTACGTTCAATAGACTTGATTTTCAATTCAGTTCAATTCAGTTTTATTTATATAGCGCCAAATCACAACAACTAGCACCTCCAGGTGCTTTATATTGTAAGGAAAGACACTGCAATAACAGGGGTTTGTGGTTAGAATTCACTGCATGGGCTCAGGAACGCCTCTGAAAACCATTTTTAACAAATGCAAGGTTCAAACTCTAAAAAAAAAAAAAAATAGACACAAAAATCCAGAAACTCTGCTGTCTTCTCAGGGCCCAAAGCTCATTTAAGGTGAATGGGATGAAGTCAAAAACCATCCTGTGGTCTAACCTGTGTTGGGTATAAAGTAACGCAGTAATGTAACGTGTTCCTGTACATACTGTTAAATTCAGTAATTACATTACAGTTAAAATTATGTCGTTATTTGTGTTACAAAGGTTCTTCAGTTATCTGCACGCCGGGCGGATAGAAAGAAAAAAAACCATCAAACAAACATGATTTGTTCTTCCTGCGCACTTGCGCTGCAGTCAGCTAATTTCAGTTCATGTGCATGATGAGGAAAATAGTGGAGCAGCCTACAGCGAAGATATGGAGATGACTTTTATTTTCATTGCACAAAAGGACAAGAGCGCGATGGTAAAATAGAAACTGCGTCCAGGACAGAAACAACTGCATTAAACTGCTAACAGAACTTCAGCTCTTTGCAAACATCTGACAGCATGCTAACTCAAAGCTGGCCAAGAACCCAGAGTGATGATAAAGCTGAGTGTATGCAGACCTCAGCCCAACACCCAGAGCCTGAACTTCAACAGGTAACAAAGGCAGTGATGAGCAGCCAGGCTGGAGCCTCCATTTCTACCTGTTCATGTTTCTACAGTAGAATCACCGTGGTGATCGCTTTAAAGTCTCTTTGGGGTGGTTTTCATCTTTGCTTTGTGTTCATACGTAAATACTAAAAGAACGATTCTGTGTCCTGATTATTGGGTTATGTGTTGGTGTGTGGGGCTGTAGTCTAAGGTTTATATTGTTGGTAATTATGAGACAATGTGTTTCAGTTTACTGAGTACGGAGAAAGTAATGTAACAAATTACTTTCTCAGGTGAGTAATTAAGTAACGTACTGCATTACTATTAAGAAAAGTAACAAGTAATGTGTAATACATTACTTTTTTGAATAATGACCCAAACAGTGGGTCTAACTAATCACAGTCAGCCCAAAGAGGACAGAGGCCATCCAGCTTGTTTTCAGCAGACAGCTCATAAACCAGCATCCATGATGGTATGAAAGCTACTAGTGGACATGGCATGGGTGCATCTGTGAATGCTCCATAAATGCTAAATGATGTATACAGGTTTTGGAGAAACACATGTGTGAAACCTGTATCAAGCAAAACTGGGAAAACATGTTGCTTCCAATAATACAGCAGCTGGCCTCCTCTGCTCAAAAACTCTTACAGTGTGTTAGTAAAAGAAGAGGTGTTGCTACTGAGTGCGAAACATCAAATGTGTTTGTGACAAATTCTAATTAAGCATTACAGTTTCTTAGATTCAACATTTGATATATCGTCTTTGTACTATTTGCAAATAAATGCAGGCTTTTAGTGGTTTATGTATCATTGTTCTTCTTTTGATTTATATTTTATAGAGTGCCCAAACTTTTTTTGAAACATGGCTGCATTAAAAAAAACCAAAAAAACATCAGGATGGTAATTTAAGTGTCATTCTTTGTTGTGAAAGTGAGCAGACGTCCTCCTCCTGCAGCCTCCACTGCTCTTACTCTCTGACACCAACTGAATTCCTCACAAAATCCTCCTCCTCCTCCTCTACACTCTTTTGTTGCTCTAACAGAAAGGGTCACTGCTTTCTAATGTCTCTGTCATGACAGAAGGCACACACACACAGTTCTCCTGGCTGCCACCGGCTCTGCTCATCCTTAGCTGTATTTAGGGTGGATTATATTGCATCTATTTCAGGTTCGTCTTATAAATAGTATCATATTCCAGACATAATCTGACTGCTTTTAATCCCAGGTCACGGTTTTACCCAGAAGCACAACAGCAGTCATAGGATATCTGCCGTCATTTTAATGCATTTGTGCTTTACCCCCTAATCAGAGTGTTACAGATCATCAGGTATCCTATTAATCAATCTGGAAGGGCTCATTTTTTGTACATTACAAAGGAATTATCCAAAAGTCCTGCTGACTTTCTCAAAAAGTAGTCGGCTTTTTGCCTTTTTGATGTGGTTGTATTTGGCTTCATCAGACCAAAATCAGTGTGTACCAGGATATTTTGAAACTAGTTGAAGAGGAGGAGCTGAGAGCCAGCTCTTCCACTTTTGGGGCCACGGTGCTGGAACAGATTGCTCCCTTCAGTTTGAGAGTTGCTGCCACAAATAAAGGTGTTCAGATACTGTGGGGTATTTTAGGGCAGGTCAGGGTATTAGATTTTTGACAGTATTTTTCAATTCAATTCAATTTTATTTATATAGCGCCAAATCACAACAAACGTTGCCTCAAGGCACTTTATACTGTAAGGTAAAGACCCTACAATAATACAAAGAAAACCCCAACAATCAAACGACCCCCTATGAGCAAGCACTTGGCAACAGTGGGAAAGAAAAACTCCCTTTTAACAGGAAGAAACCTCCGACAGAACCAGGCTCGGGGAGGGGCAGCCATCTGCTGCAACCTGTTGGGGGTGAGGGGAGGAAGACATGCCGTCCCTGTTGCATTACTCAACACTAATCCACAAGGTTAACTGTATACACATCTTGTTTTTTTCCTCTTCAATGCTATTCAACAAAACACAACAAAGAAATTAGGTCCTCTTCTTGGTTTATGGAGGTAGCCATCAGATTTTCTATCTTTTGAGTGCCATAGTCTCTGGTTTCTGGTTTAATCCTTAGGTTTTTCTTTTCCATGCCTGTCGGGGGGAGACATCCTTTGTCCTTTTTCCACTTCTTTCTCTATTTTGAAGGTTAGTTCCTTATATGGATTACTGTCAGGTCTCATCTTTCTGCTTTTCCTTTGTTCTCCATTTTCTTTGTTCTTTGTTTAATTGTGAGTTTGGACTAAAATTATTTTATTTTTGGGTCTTTTGGGTCTGCCATAACAAATTTGCCTCAAACCTTCTGAGACCTTCTCAGACTCTGAGACTAGTCTGGGCAACTTCCTGAGCTGTCCCAGATGCTGTTTCAGTTTTCAAACATCTTTGAAATCAAAAGCCTAAAACAACATTCACTTGATGAGCCCTTCATTAATTTCCACCACCAATTAAATCTGAATAAACTAGACACTGCAAGAAGGTGACTTTTCTTCGCTGATGGGAGTCATTGTGATTTTTATTCAGTTGTAATGAGGTAAACTATATCACATCATTCAGGATAGACTTACAGTCAAAGCACACCCCTGTCACTTGTAAGGTTTTATATATCAAAACATAAAAAAATCATCTGAGCTGTAGCAGGTCTTAAAATTATTTAAATACAACCTCAGCTGAACAACATGACATATTACACCGTGTCATTATTTATTTAATAAGAACTAAGCTAAAATGCAGAAGCAGTGTGTGAAAAACGAAGTACGCTCCCTGATTCAGTGACTTGTAGAACCACCTTTAGCAGCAATAACTTGAAGTAATGGTTTTCTGTATGACTTTATCAGTCTCTCACAATGGTGCTTCAGTTCATTGAGTTTTGCGAGTATTCATTTATGCACAGTTCTCTGAAGGTCCTGCCACAGCATTTGAGTGAGGTCGAGGTCTGGACTATTGCAGCACCTTGATTCTTTTCTTTTTCAGCCAGTCTGTTATCGATCTGCTGCTTGGGATCATTGTCCTGTTGCATGACCCAATTACAGCCAAGCTTTAAGATGACCTTACATCTGATTCGAGAATACTTTGGTATACACAGGAGTTCATGGTCGACTCAGTGACTGCAAGGTGCCCAAGTCCTGTGGCTGCAAAACAAGTCCAAATCATCACCCCTCCACCACTGTGCCGACAGTTTGTATGTGGTCATAAGGTCGTCTTTAAGATCATTACTGATTCCTCGTTGACATTGTGTTAACACACACTGGAATGCTCCAGGCCAGCAAACTGCTAAAACTTCTGCTTTTACAGAGGTGCTCACACTTGCTGATAATCATTTAATCAAGTGCATTTGATTAGTGGCACCATTCCTATGGAGGCGATAAAGATGTACTTCATTTTTCACACCTTTTTTTTGCCAGAGTGTTTGTTAAATAAATAATGACACACTGTAATCGGTCATATGTTGTTCATCTGAGGTTGTATTTACCTAATTTTAAGACCTGTGGAGAACCAGGTGATTTTTTTATGTCCTGATGCGTAAAACCTTAGAACTGAAAGAGAGGGTATTTTCGTTTTCACATGACTGTACATATACATTGATCACCCTCCATGTTACAATCACTACAGATCACTATTCTGACACGATGACATGTGAACAGCTCAGTTCCTGAATGTTGCTACAGAAAATACAGAGAAACCTTGAATTCAAAAGCAATATGAGCAAAACGTCCTTCTGGCAGGTTGGATTCATCAGCTGTGTTTCATAAGAGACTGGCACCGAGGCTGGGAGGAGGTGATGGAGAAGTAAGTGTTATGTGGGTGGGTGATAATGTGGCAGGGGGCTGCGACACAGAAGCAATAACACCACCTGTCAGTTTTAAATGTTTTTTTTCTGTTGATGTATTTAGAGATGCATGAAAGAGATGCAGCCTTTTAACTCCTGACCCTGGAAACATGACCCGGGCCATCCAGTATAGCGGATTTAAAGCCAACAGCAGCATCATACATTCAGGATTATGGATTACCCATCTGCCAGAGATCCTGCAGGGATGCTCCTCAACACACAAACAACAAGGTCACCTCACTGACCCCAAGAGGAAAAAGGCTGGGAGAGAGGGCTTAGAAACTACAAGCCAAAAGACTAACACATTTGATGATTGATTATAAGCTGGAACAATTCATCAAATATTTGTTGTCTGTTTTTCCAGAAAATTGGACATTTAAGATGTGAGTAGAGCTCTGTGAGGACTGATCCTAAAACCTGACCTACAGGATAAGTCAAGAAATGGTTCCTCCAGTGAATGGTGAACTGTTTTTGCTTTTCAGTTTCAGCAGAGATGAATCAACCAAGATATACTATTAACAAGTTTTTGTAAACAAAAGCTCAGGTTTTACAAGATTATATTTCAATTTCATTTGAGAACTAAGCTCATCCAATGAAAATACATGTGATGGATTTGATTATATTAAATCTGGATATATATATTTTTTTCGTTTAATGTAAACATGCCCTCAGACTCAAATCAGAGCATTAGATTTAGAAATACTCCTTCATCTCCCAACTTTAAAGTTATTCTTTATAAATTAAAATGAAATAATACAACCCTAATTTCAAAAATGTTGGGACGCTGTAAAATGTAACTAAAACCAAATGCAATGATTTGCAGATCTCATAAACTCATATTATATTCACAATAGAACATAGAAAACATATTGAATGTTTAAACTGTGAAACTATACCACAGTGATTGGGAGGAACGGCCTGCCTGATCTGAACCTGAGCTGTGTTTTGTTACTGGACTTCTGTGCAAACCACAGTTTGTCCATAACGAACACCATGTCTGAACGCTGCTGACTTCAACTGAGGACATAGTCAGGCGGTGGAAGGAATACTTCAAGGACCTCCTCAATCCCACTGACACGTCTTCTGTAGAGGAAGCAGTCTGGGGACGAGGGGGACAACTCGCCCATCAATAGGGGCGAGGTCACTGAGGCAGTTAAACAACTCCTTGGTGGCCGGGCCCCTGGGGTGGATGAGGTTTGCCCTGAGTACCTAAAGGCCTTAGATGTTGTAGGGTTATCCTGGTTGACATGCCTCTACAACGTCGTGTGGAGATTTGGGGCAGCACCTCTGGACTGGCAGACTGGGGTGGTGGTCCCCAGCGTTAGGAAGGGGGACCAGAGAATGTGCTCCAACTACATGGGGATCACACTCCTCAGCCTCCCTGGGAAGGTCTGTGCCAGGGTACTGGAGAGGAGAGTTCGTTCGTTAGTCAAACCTCGGATACAGGAGTAACAATGCGGATTTCGTCCTGGATGCGGAACACTTGACCAGCTCTTTATCCTCTCAAGGATATTTGAGGGCGCTTAGGAGTTTGCCCAACCAGTCTACATGTGTTTTGTGGACTTGGAGAAGGCATTCGGCGCGTCCTTAGGAGTATCCTGTGTAGGGTGCTTCGGGAGTATGAGGTGTCTGGCCCGTTGCTGCAAGCCATTCGTTCCCTGTATAACCGTTGCAGGAGCTTGGTCTACATTGCCAGCAATAAGTCGGATTTGTTCCCAGTGCATGTTGGACTCCGCCAGGGCTGCCCTTTGTCACAGATTCTGTTCATAGCCGGAAAAGGGTGGAGTGACCACTTCCTGTCAGGGATGAATTGCTGCCCCAAGTGGCAGCAACTATATACGTATATATGATAAATATAAATGTTGTCACTGATATGCTCTGCTCTTTACAGGGGATCCTGCATTGCTCTCACCATCACTAAAACTAACTTTTCATTTATGCAGTTGGAAGCTATCCCCGTCCTTCCACATATGCACGTGGACGTGTGTGTGTCTGCTCAAGCCAAATACAAATTACTGCAGATGGAAATAACAGTCTTCTTTTGACTACAGTACAGTGGTCCTCACTGAAATGAAAATGTTTATGTACAGAGTCCCTCAAATTTTTACTGGCACAGCACTTTAGCATTCATACTTTCAACTGTATGATGAGATGCTCACACGCATATCTGAGGAGTCTGGCTATGTGTACGCATACAATAGTGTGTTTATGGCCTCAGTTTGTCTATCTTTATATTTGCTTCACATTGATTGTTCATATATCTCTGAATGTGTGTGCGTACAGGTTTCCATTTCAAACATCCACAGAGCATCTAATGGCAACCATATCTGCTTGTGGCCACAGTGATAACACCTTGAATATTTTGATTCTGACACACTGCACTCCTCAGTCACCCTTCTTCCCATTTCATTTCTTTTCCCCGTCTCTTCTGCTTTCCATCCACCACATGCAGAGGGATAAACAGCAGCAGCAGTGGAAGAGGATTAGGGCCTTTTTCTAAAAACACATTTGAGATGGCCTGACATGTGACAGAGGGGTACCCACTGTCCTGCCAAGTGACACCTGCTGTGTGTGTGGGCAAGTTTATCTTGGAGGATGTGACATAAACACATTACCCCCGACACACACGATATTCAGTGCACACAAAAACACAAACATACACACGTCCCCAGCTCCACTCATACTGCCTTTCATGCGGTGTCCTGAAAAGGAGCTTGTTGAGATTTCATTGGAATCACCTGCAGGTACTGAGGCCCTATTTTGTTCCACAGAGACACTTGAAAGAGAAATTTCTTGAGACAGACAGAGAAGGGAAGACATGAAGAGAAAAAGGCAGCATGGCAGCAGGCAGAGAGAGAATCAACCATGATTTCCTAGGTTCTGACATAAGCCACCTACCCCTCTAACCTAAATAAACAGTCATCCACAAACAGCGGTAAACAAGAAATAACAGCTTTTCAAGAATATATCACCTGTCCCTCAGTTTCAGTTTCTCCCACTTGGTTGAAGACACATTTGAATTTATTAAAACCTTGCAGTCTGTGCTTGGCTCAGTATTAGGAGAGGCTGTTCATAATGAACTCCTGCCTAGACTCGTGTACTAAAAGACAATAAGCTGGCAAAAACAAAGCTAAAGCAAGACTTTAGGCATTTCAGATCTGCTGTCTGGCGACACCTTCAGACAGCAGTTCCAGTTTAAACAGTAGCCATGCTGACCAAAAAGCTGTCTGTTGGCTGAGAAACAACACAGTTGTGGTAGCTCTTGAAAAAATTGCTTTTTTTGGAGGTCTGCAACCTGGTAGTGGCAAAATTGATTGGTGAGAATAAATGTTTAAAATCCACACACATAATATCTTAGTTGGTAGCTGCAGTTAATGACTGAGTTATATAAAATCTTGGATGTTGCATAACATAACATACAATCATGAAAAAAAAAGAAGCTTTGACAGAGTACACCCTTACTGCGTCCATAGGAATTAAGATCTACAGTGGTGTGAAAAAGTTTCTTTTTAATTTCTTAGTTTGTCACATTTACATGTTTCAGATCATCAAACAAATTTTCATATTAGACAAAGATAACCTGAGTAAATACAAAATGCAGTTTTTAAATGATGATTTCCTTTATTAAGGGTAAAAAGTTATCCAAACCTACCTGGCCCTGTGTGAAAAGGTAAACCTAAACCTAATAACTGGTTGTGCCCCCCTTGGCAGCAAGAACTGCAATCAAGTGTTTGTGATAACTGGCAATGAGTCTTTCACATCACTGTGGAGGAATTTTGGCCCACTCTTCTTTGCAAAATTGTTTTATTTCAGCCACATTGGAGGATTTTACAGCATGAACGGCCTGTTTAAGGTCATGCCAAAGCATCTCAA
>VUQS01031922.1:16180-28365 GCA_015108495.1 Heterochromis multidens | reverse complement strand
TCTCCAGCCCAGCTCTTGCCGCCTTCCAGCCGCCGGATCTCCAGCTCAGCCCCCGCGACTTGTCAGCTGCTGCGCGGCTCGCCAGCTGCCACTTTCCACTCTCTGTCTCCTCGTCCGGACTTGGCCTCCTCATCAAGTAGAGGAGGCCTGATTGATTCATGCCAGTCTGGTGTGCTCGCTGGCCTCCCCTGACGCCACGCCCTGACTCCGCTGCCACATTAATCTTTAAGTTGAGATTTACAAGAAATACTTTACCTGCTATTGTGAAAGGGAATACTGCTGTTAAAAAACACCTTATTTGTTTAAAGCAATTGGAAACCAAATGTTATTGCACTTTTGTTCATATAGCAGTATTTTAAAATAAAAGTACGGAATACACTACTTTTGAATTCATTATTGAATTTTGCCCATAAAATGCGATTAATCGCGATTAATCGCAGAAAAATCTTGCGATTAATTGCGATTTAAATTTTTAATCGTTGCCCAGCACTAATATATATACGCATGCCTCCACGAGTAAGAAGCATGAGGTATACACAGCTGGGCTGAACCTTGAACCACTAACCTACTTTGAGCATCTGACTGCAGCATCAGCCTCCCTATCAGTCTCTGTTTGAAACTGTGCCACAGCTGCATGTCTCCATCTCCCTCCCCTAAACATATACAAACCGACTCCCTGTACAAATACACCATAATACACACACACCAATATACACACTGACAGGTTGCTCAAGAGTCCATGTGTCACACGGTCATCCTGCTGCACTTTTTGTAGCCTCTCTCAGTGCCAAACAGAGCACTGCTGCTATTCTGAATTGCACAGAACTGATGATGGGGGACATAAGAGCCAAGACTACATGACTGCAACAACCTCGTCCTTCTCCACCACACCAGCGGCACAGTCACAGCTCGTCTTCTCTCCCGATGAAAGAAGAATGAATTTTGCATGATGCAGCAGCATCTTACAGCAAAAAAGCAGTGGGGGTAGGAGGTGGAAACATGCACATTTTGCAAAAAAAAAAAAAAATAGAGCCATAGCAAAGACTGGGGGTATGCTGTAGCAGTTTACTGACACATTGACCTCCTGAGTAAAGTCACTGACTGTTACAAATCCCTTCCTAAAAGCTTGGCTGGCAGTGCCACGAACCCTCAGGGGAAGACAAGAGGTCTGTAAGAGGCTGGAGGCTAGCCAGATGTTACACACTCACACAAACAGACACATGAATGCATACACGCGGGCGGGCGCGCGCGCGCAGGCACGCACACACACACGCACACACACACACACACACACACACACACACACACACACAGGATGTCCAAGAGTGGACAAAAGAGCTGAAAAGAAAGGTGCAGTGGACTTTGATGCTTTTGTCTATTCAGCAGCTGTGCTGGGAAGAAGCATTAGATCAACAAAAATTACTTTATGTTCTGAATTTGCACTGAACTAAAGCCTTTCCATAACACGTGCAACCATATTATGATACGACATTATACCATTTTCTACTTCAAACCAAATTTGATATACCAAATCAACACTGTGGCTGTACGAGAGTTCAACTTAATTTAAATGTTGGTTGCTGTCAGCATAAAGGAGCACTTTGAGAGTACATCTTTCCCTAAGGCCAAAGTCCATCTCACAAGTTTTAATATTATTTAGAAAGCAACCCGGATCTGCGCCACAACTGAATGGATTTTTCCACTGGCTATGGCCTACCTACCCACCAAGTTTCATGAACTTCTGGACCATCTCCTTGATTCAGAACTGTGACAAAATCTAATGGGTTCTTCCTTTGCCCGTACTCTACCTCTAACTTTCATGAAATTCACTGTTGTAGTTTTTAAGTAATCTTGTTCACAGACAACTATACTTGGGAAACTAAAGTAAAATTTTGACAAGAAAATTAGAAACATTTAGGTTGTCATCAGGCCTATAGACTGGTTGATTATCCCCTGGCAACCTCTGGTCGCTATTGAAAAATATGAATTCCCCAACCGGTTGGTAAGTGATTGCTGAAGGTTGCTAGCAATCGTTAGGTGAAACCAGTTATTACGGCCGCAGTCACATAGCCCTAGAGACAGGTCAGTGACCCCCTGGCACCCACAGGCAATTATAAAAAAATGTGTGTTCCCCAATCACTTGCTAAGTGGTTGGTGGAGGTTCCTGGAAGTTGCTAGGTGAGATTGGTCGCAAAGAGGTATATGGTACGACCTCCTTGCGATCTTTCCTTGTGAATGCAGGACACTAGCAGGTTGCAGTGGTCACCCACAGTTTGCAAGGAAGAACCCGGCTTGTCTGCAAACACTCCCTAACTACTCGCCAAGTAGTGAAATTGTGAAAAATGACCGTTTGCCTTCAAAGTAAAAGTTGCACATTTTGAGATGTGCTGGTTACAGTGGTAGGGCACAACCTTTAAGCAACTGATTTCACCTAGCCAAGAAGGTTTTTTGGTGCGGCACCCATTTTGAAACAAATTTCACCCAGCAATAGCCAGGAACCTTCAGCAACCACACGCCAACCAGTCGGGGAATACACATTTTTCTTTAGCAACAGTGGTTGGCAGGTGGTCACTGAGTGGTCTCCAAGCCTCTGTGACTGAAACCTGAAACAAACCAAGATGCCAAACAAGTACTACCATCATATTTGTTACAGGGAAAAACAGAAAAGTAGAATATGTATGCATATAATAGGACTGCAATTTAAGATTTGTTTAATCATCAATGTGTTGCTTGTAAAAACCAGAAAAATATTAAACATGCTTATCAAACCAGTGGCTTCAAATGTCTTGTTTTGCCACACCAGCAGGCTAAAATCGAAATCAAGTCAATTTATAATAGAGCAGACAAAAATTCTAACATTTAAGATGCTGAAAACCATACATTTTCATTTTTAAATTTCATTTTCAACCAGTTGAAATGATGGACTTGCTGCTGCAGCTCTAATAGTACATGCTGAGTTTTGTTATGTTCTTTGTCAGATTTGTGCTGCAGTCATGTGGCTTGTTCTACAAAGCACAGAATGAAATATATATAAAAAAAATACATATAAAGAAAGAAAAAGACTGCTGGTGAGCACATAACAAGATGGATGGAAAAGTGAGATTCAGTGGAACAAAGGGACAGACAGTACTTTAGTCATCTTGTGAGTTCAGGGAAGTGAAACTGATGCATTAAGTGAAAAAACAGAGGAAAGTTTAGAGGGGTGGTAATAAGGAGGTTGGACTTTTCTCCAAGAAATGTGCACCATCTGTTTTAAGAAAATAGAATTAGTAAGTCTGCCTTCATAGTTGCACATTGTAACTGAAGAGTAAAGTACAGTGTGATATATTTCCAGAGTGTGAAGAATTGCATCCACTGGCAGTCACAGGGGGATACACCTTTTTCCTGCATCTTCAGCAGGTCAAACAATCTTCGTGTGCTTACATAATTGTTCCAAACCTCCCTTTTCCTGTCCACTTTGGTCAGCTTTCTCTTCCCTTTCCGACAGACCTGAACCCCCCCACGCACACACTCACACATAGTTTAATGGGAGCCATTGACCCAGACTCCCACAGAGGCCCAAGTAGAGCAGGACATCCTCTGCCTAAAATTCACTTCAGCACATGACTTCCGAGTCCTGGGACTTCTAGCATGCTGTGATTTCTCTTTCCAAAGAGTAGGGGGGAAATTTGCCACACTACAAGCCCCTTGATGGTCTCAATGCTACAAAGACAGATCCCAATCTTTGACTAGGCTGAGAAGTAGAGCTTTATTGCACGCTACTGCATGCTTGATGAAGGGGAAACTGGATACTTCTTTAAAAACCCCTTTGCTGTTCTTTTCTTCCTCTGCTCCAGACAAAAATTAAAGTCTTGCTATCAGCGTCACTGCCTCTTATAGAAGAACCTCAAACCTGTTTTTAAAGGCAGAGCAGAGGTCCAAGAGGATTTACGCACACAACTTGTGTTCACTTGAAACTTAGCTCTTATTGTTACAGTAGCTTGCGCACTGAAGCACACTAAATCCAAAAAGTTGATTTCCATATGTGTCAGTCTTTCTTAAGGTGTGCCAAGTCCAACTTAAACCACTGAGGGGATGTCAAGCGTAAATATAACGTGCTATCTGATATTCTGCAAGGCCAAACTCGACAAGGACCCTCTGTGTTCACCATCCTTTTAAAGATGAAACATACACACTTCAGTCTATACAGTAATGGCCAGCCTCGTGCAGAACCCAGAAGTCAATCTCCACACCAATTTCTCAAGGAAGTTACTGAGCCACTGCGAGTGTGACTGCCTGTGCATGGCCGCCAGTGTTTGACAGCAACGAGAGAACTCGGCAGCCACAACAGAGGAAGAAACACGATCTTTAACAGAGGTGAGTCACACTGGTGGGAGCAAAACAGTCTAAGAGACTGAGCAGGAATGCTGAAAATATATCAGAAAATGTTAGCTTATGACACTGAAACACACAAACAGAAAAAAAACAAAACTACACATAGAACTGCACTTTCATTCCTTCAGAAATTCATGAAAACATCAAATATAAAGAAATAGTTTTTAAGTATCCTGAAGGCTAGCTGTGGCTGTATTTAGTTTAGTATTCACCGCCTGACAGTATAGCTTAATTCACTGCAAAAGACCAACTTTTTAAAAGCATGGCTGGTTCTGTGGCAGAGGGCCAATTGGATCATAATGTATACAAGAAAGAGTCTGCTCTATTTAAGGAAAAAAAACACCCATAAATCAGGTTATTACACATGTACCTTGGGCACATTCAGGGGGAATCAGGTCAAGATATTTTCCAAAGTTGTCATTTCTCACATGTAGCACACAGCAGATGTATGTCGCATAACTGGAAATACTCCATGTGGTTTAGGTGAAGGAGTTACCTGAATTGAGCGTGCTGGAGGCAGCACACATGACGGCCATGTTCTAGCAGTGAATGTATCAGAATACTAGTTTGTATTAGGGTTTCATCCAAGTGCATAGAACATTTGTGTTCTTATGTACACCTCTGTGTCTGAGTAAGGGCTAAAAAGTTCAGGCTAGTTCAGCTCATAGTTGCTGCAGGATGGTGATTTAACTGCAAAATGATATCGGTGTTCGGCAACCTTGCTGGTTGCTCACAACCAGTTTATAACCAGTTGAGTTGAGTCGAGTCAAGTCTATTGCAAATAGATGTGTCACAGACTAACTCAGATTGATTGCAACGTGTTGGCTGCCTTTGTAGGTTACATGGCAGTTATTTGCAAACCTTTGGCAATCTGTCTGAGAGTGACTGCAATCAGTCTCAGTTGGACCGCAATTGTTTGGAGACAGGTTGCCTTCCACCAGGTGACCTGTACAGTCACCTTGTGATCAAAAGTGGTCACCCAGAGGTTGAGGGTGTTGCATGTTCAGCCTCTGGGCGACCAGTAACAGCAAAAACAACAGCAAAAAATTTGATACAACCACCAGACAACCACCAATTTTTCCTAGTTGGAAGGAGGTTGCCATCCTATTTTTACTCTAGTGTGGCTGAGTCATAAAGGACATGATGACAAATGAGGGGCCTGGTCAGAGATCAACGCCACCCCTCAACTCCACAGAGTCTGTGTTAAATTTATAGTAATAAGAATTACCTGATTATGGGTTTTTCCTGTCAGTCAGCTTCTGGATCGTTAAGAATGTTTCAAATGACCACAAACACAAATCACACAGGACATGTAATGAGCTACAGCTGACGGTGTACGCTGAGCAAAACAGACTAAAAACCCAATCTGCAAGGTCCCCACGTGTTTTCTGCAGAACTCCATCAAATGTTGCAGGGCTCCAGGCCTCTTCTTCACACCCCATTGCTGCTCCATGACATCCTGCAGGGCCCTCAGGTTCTTCACCATCACACAGGCAGCATACAAACGCTAAGTGCCTGCCTGTCGGAGCCTCCTCAGGCTTGACGTCAACAGCCATGGTCTATCAGTTTCCCCAGAGCCACTTCTCTATATATACCTATCATACAGGTGAACCAGGTGAGTCCTTTCCAAAGGGTTAAAATATGAACAGGCAAGATTTAGCTTCAATAAAAGGTGGGCACTATTAAGACATGATTTGTTCCTATGTTTCATGAAGGCAACTTTTCAGTGTGTGGGCTGAGGGGAGAAGACAGCAGCTGCAAAACTACTCCCACAATCCTAAACGCAAATCCTGAACACAGCAGGAAGCTACGGGCGCTGTCCTGCAGCAGGCAGATGAACGGCTCTACGATCTTAAAACCCGCCTCACTGTGTGCACCTCAGTTGAGCTGCAGCGTGCCACAACCCCAAAGACCACACACTGCAACACACACTCACACACTAATTTGCCAAGTTTAAATGGCTGGTTTCACAGTGTGTAAATAGAGCGATCTGCAGCCAAAATCATGAGGTATGCTGTAAAGCCAATATCTATCGCTAATGCTCTGATTCTTCCCACATGGGCATCACTTGATTGAAAATGCTGTAAGCGGCTCATCAACTAACAAAAACTGTACAGTGAAGCAGGGGAAACGGAGATGCTGCAGGTGTACATTTGATAGCCTGACAGAGTCAGTCATGCAAAACGGGAATGTGTGACAGTAAGCTACACTGTGTCAGCATGGTCAGGCAGGCTTCACTGTAGCAGAGCTTTGTGGCCTCTTGTTGGCCTATTGTCCATTGAGAGGAGTATTGCAGCAGTAGGCATTGTACTACTGAATGTCATGTGTGTCAGTTGGATTACGATACACCCATTCTAGCTAAGCCTTTTACAGCATGGCCAAGTGTGCAAAGACGAATCCCCACATTCTCCAATGAGACTGCAGAAAAAAAAAAAATGCACCAAATTTCATCACAATCCATCAAATAGCTGGTGAAGCATTTCACTCAAAACAAAAAATTAGAACCTTATGATGGTGCAGAAACCAAAAAAGTAACAAAAATGTCTGGAAAGGACACAAAACTGACATTTTAGCCAACAATGGCTAAAAGCATGTGTAAAATAGCGGTTTTAAATCTCTTTTTTAAAGCAAAGAGAATATGTCGAGTGAGTGGAGAAAACATAAAAGGGGAGATGGAAAAGAAATGAAATTCCCCATCAAGAGGGTGACCTGGTTTAATACATAATCACAGAGAGGCTGAGACCACTTGCTGTTAAGTGAGTTAATAATGACAGAAAAGAAGGACTTTTGCTGAAAGAAACTCCACTGATACGCTGGAGAATTGATTCAGTAAGAATATCTAGTCCGCTGCCACTCTCCCTCGCCGTCTTTCACTGGCGAAGCTCCACACTTCTTTGGCCATTCTCCAAGTTTGCCCTGGCACTTCATCCTGCCTGTCCACACTCTCTCTCTCTCTCTCTCTCTCTCTCTCTCTCTCTCTCTCTCTCTCTCTCTCTCTCTCTCTCTCTCTCACACACTCACACACACACACACACACACACACACACACACACACACACACACACAGCTCCTGTCTTGCTCTCTCATTCCCTTTCAGACATCTCACCATCGCTGCTACTACGGCTGTGTCTCGCTCTCTTTGTGGTCACACGTGCTTTCCCTCGTCGCGCCTTTCTTGCTCATTACACCCGACACTTTCCAGTCTTCCCTCCTGCTCAACTTGTGGCCTGGCAAAGTATGTGCGTGTGTGTCACTTTGTGATGAGTGACAGTCAGATAGTGGACCGTGTCGACTAACTTGCCTCTGCTCATCCTCTACTTTGCTCTGTCACCTTGCAGTGGGCCAGTGTGTATGGCTCTGTAGGCACTAATTTGTTCAGACAATAAGAAGAAAACTGTGGATGTTGTTTCCAAGTTTTTCAGCCTTTACTCCCTGCACCATTTATTTCAAATCCATCCATCCATCTATCTATCTTTCCAGCAACAAGTGCCATAAGGCGAAAAGTAGACATTCAATTTGTGTGAGTGTCAGTGTGTCAGAATGCACCCATAAATATATGTGGTGTGTGCTTATAGCTTAAGGCTGCTGACAGCTATCCTTGTTTGGCATCACAGCACCATATGTCTGTCTGTGGGGCCGTGCTGACGTCTCCCAATGCTGGAGGCCTGGCTGCCCGAACCCAGGACAATGACTGCTTTATACCCAGGTGCCATGCATGGCACGCATGCATGCATGCATGCATTAGTCACATCCTGCAGCTCTGTAAGCAATGAACAAGTGGGACAGAATACCTCCGACTTCCAGACCTGAGACAACGGGAGTGAGCATTCCTAACCTGGGGGCATCTTGCCCAATTTAAGTTTGATTTTGTGCAGTTTATGATTAACAGACTAAGAGGGGGAAGAGGGGGGTAGCACAGGTCCCTCTGGAATCTGATTCGTCCGCTCTGCTTATGTCTAGCGGTGACAGGCATCATGGACCCCAGGGGACCAGAACCTCAATTAAACAACCAAAAGGATAGAAACTACAGTCTGAAGCCGCTTTGTGTGTCTTTAAGTGTGAGTATCTTATTTGCAGCAGGGGTGAAGGAGCCTTTACATGGCTCTGCAAATGGCCCTAGGCTATTTAGAGTTACCACGCAACTATTTATTTACATAGTTTCATTGCACAATATACAGTAAGAATGAAGAGGGCTTGCAATACTGTAAACACGTTTCTACTCAACTCCCTGTGCCAACTCCCAAATAACCCTGCCAAAGTCTGCCCTGCCATTCAAAAGTTTCTATACCCACCCGTGTGCTGAACGATGAGCAGACGTAGTCGGCAAGCTCATGTTGCAGTGATGCATCCGTGCCAACACATTCTTGCAACAAGCTCAGCTTTTGTCGTGAGTCAATAAATGAATCCGTGTCTCGTGGCTATGCACGGCTGACCATGACAGGACCTGTTGGGCCACAGTGGCACCAGCCCACAGCTGACAAAGGTTTAGGAAAAACACAAGTCTCACAGACTCTCATACCGACACAGACGCGCTGATGCTCATCCACGCTTCGAGCCCTTATAACCTAGTTGAGTCTTTGATTATCATCCCCCTCAGTGCAGACATTAAACTGCTCTTGAAAGCAGTAACATTAGTGAGGAGGTTTCTGCCCATTTAGAAGGCAACTTCTTGTTAGTATCAGAAAATACTGTCTGTGGCATGTCTTTGGTATAAAACCAACTCCATTTAGAGTCCTAGATTACTGAAATTGAGGGTAAAACAGGTGTAAACGTATTATTATTATTATTATTATTATTATTATTATTATTATTAAACTGAGGAGGCAGAGGCGCATGTCTTCTGATTAGGGAAATGGCAACAAATCATGGGAATGAAACGCACTGAATGAATCATACCTTGGTTGTCCTCGTCCATGACTGCAGCCAATAAATCAAGATCTCCCCAAAAATCGATCGCAGAAACTTCCGCCGTGCGAGCCCACGTCTAATTTACGGCAAATGCGCGTCTTATTTTCCAGGACGCATTTGGCACACAGGTTGTCTCACGGGCAGTGTCTTCTTTTAGGAAATGTTGTTGCCATTAACGCCTCTCCAGTTCCCCCGGGCCTCCGTCAGTCTGCCGGTCACTGAGCGGTGTGTCTGTGCTGCAGCAGCAGCGGCAGCAGCAGCTCGTCTTTTAGCTCACACCGCCGGCCGAGTGTGTTATCGTTATCCCTCCAAATACGCCTTCACTCCAGTAGTATCAGGAGAGCCTTTTACATGGCTGCATCAAGTTGGTCGACGCGCGACTGGAACAGCACCGGAAGTACGGTTATTTTGTCTTCAAAATAAACGAATCATGCTCGGGCACAGGTGAGGCATGAGGTTCATCAAGGGATGACTTTTATTTTGCAATTCGCAGCAGGAAGTAGTTGTCATATCATCGTATAGACGGAAAGATACAAGGTGTTAATCGCGTCCCAGCTCCGCTACACAGCTCGTGCTGCGAGTCAGCATTCATCACCGAGCAGCGCTCACGTGACTACAGAGACGTCTGACTACCTCATATACTAAGAGTTTATTTATTTTTTATTAAATTATGCGGAAATTATGCTGTTACATTTGGCTAAATCAGGAATTTGACGCTTTTATTTAGTTTTCATTTTAAGTAAAACATTTATTGTTGGAAATTTAATACAGTGGTACTACAGTTTGAAGTTACTTCTATTATTCTAGTAAATATTATTCTGCACAGTAGAATAATATTTACAATACTGTGCAAAAATATTGAGCCACCCCTCATTTCTTTATATTTGCTCTTAAAATGGGAATTGGTACAGCAGTTTATTGAAACGTGCATGGAAATACAGTATATAAGGTAAAAACAGAGTTTGTACAATTCTAATGAGCTTGAAAGTCAATGCAAGCCTTTTCTCCCTGTTTCCCTTCCTTGAGACCATTTCTGATGAGGCTTTAGTGAACAGTAGATGGATAAACTGAAGGTCCAGATCTCTTAGGTCCTGTGTCAGGTCTATTTCTTAACCCTGTAACACCAAGTGTATATTTGATACATGAGTTTTTGTGAGTTTTTGAGACCTCTACATCGCCTGTGTGTTTTTTCCCCCCTGAAAAACCTAAAGGACTGGACTGCAAATGAATAAAAAAGCAGCCAATGTCCAAAGAAAATCTTTGACAAACCCTCAGAAAGCCTGGAGAACTATTGCTCAAGACCACTTTAAAAAATTTACAAGAAAATCTTATGTCATAGAAGCAAAATATTTAAATTTAATTTAAATATTTAATATATTTAAACTAGTATTTACTTTTTGAAAAAATCATACTACTGACTTTTATTGTATTTATTAATTTTATGTAATTGTATTTATTTTAAATTGTGACCAAGATACACACCAATCAGGATATTTTTCATCATCTATCTAATGGAAGTAGTTTCCCCATTACTTTAAGCCTAAGGTAATTTCTAGTTACTTTTGAGGCTGACTCCTAACTGATATATCTGAAGCACTTAAAGTATCCTGGCCTGGCATTGAATGAGATTTAAAAAATTAAAGACACCACATTTTAACATTTTAATTGAGATTTAAACCATCTTCTGTATCCCAGATTCTACTAAAATTTCCTCTGAAAATAGTCAGGTACACTCAGGTACACAGACCACTTTTTAGAAAATTACAAGAAAGTCTGGAAACTTGGAAGCAAAGTGTAAAGAAATGAGGGGTGACTCAAGACTTTTGCACAGTTCTATACTTCTGACTTTGGGACTTCAAGGTTATTTTGATTCAACTGCTCATATACTTTATTAAGATTTTCAAGGAATGACTTTTACTTGTAACAAAGTATTCCTACAATGAGGATCTTTTATTTTAGCAACATTTCTCAGTACTTCTTCCACCACTGTTTAAATTTATATGGTTATATCTCCGGTGGTTGTATACAGCACACCAACCAGCACCAAACAGATCTGAGTGGAAGACTAATTCAGATAAATACTAGCACAAAAAAAATGCTGTTTGAAAAAAAGTTCCAGTCCAGATTTTAAGTATAAAATCCAGAAATATGATCAGAAAGTTATTATTATCAGGTGTGGGGGTAATCTTTGGGACTTTAGAGTATTAAATTATAATATGCAGAACATTATACTGTATTCAGTGGATTATTATCATCATCATTATTGTTATTAAAGGGCTGTTGTAGTTGGAGCTCATTTGAGATACTCTCTTAAGTGGTTTAATGTATTATGATGTACAATATTCTATAATATGATTATATGGTTTTATATTAAATCTTAATCTGTAAAGTAACTAGTAACTATCTAGCAGAGAAATAAATGTAGCCTTGTACAAAGTACAATATTTGATCCAATGTAATTTACATTGTTACTCCACTCTCAATGTCTCAGTGTTGCAGTACACAGTTTTGATCCAATCATGATGAGTTAAAGGTATTACACGGACAACAAATCTTCAGGGGACGATAGAAAAGCTTGTGTAGAGTGCTGCTGTGTGCCGGACATGCCCACTTCTCCACTGTGTCCAAAAGTGTGATTTATCATTTATCCAATGAGCTACACAGCCACACAAAACACTTGAGATAGCATTTTGTTCTCTCTAAGTACTTCAGATTATTTTCACTTTTGGATGAGACTCATAAGCGGGAAGAGCCATCAGGTTAGGAAATGCGGGGGGCGTGAAGAATACAGACATACAGAGAGAGATATATTGGCAGAGCTCGTTTCTACAACACACGTGGTTTCAATTATAGCATTCCTGCCTCCACACAGAAGGGGGGGGGGGGGGGGCCCCCCTCCCTCT
>VUQS01031922.1:0-10632 GCA_015108495.1 Heterochromis multidens | reverse complement strand
CCCACACAACCATCTCTAGGGTTTACAGAGAATGATGCGAAAGAAAGAAAACATCCAGTGAGCAGCAGTTCTCTGGGAGAATGAGTGCATTGAGCTGATAGGAAGGCAACAGTAATTCAAATAACCACTTGTTAAAACCTGGGTGTGCAGAAGAGCATCTCGACTACAGCAGCAGAAAACCACACCAGGTGCCCCTCCTGTCAGCTAAGAACAGGAAACTGAGGCTACGGTTCACACGGCCTCACCAAAGTTGGACAAGAGAAGACTGGAAAAAAGTTGGTTGGTCTGATGAGTCTTCATTTCTGCTGCAACATTCAGATGGTAGGGTCAGAATTCCAATCTGGTTTTTGACCAAATTATATTTGTGTCCGCTTAGATGAAGGTGAATATTTGATTTTAGTTCTACTCGACTTATCTGCAGCCTTCGACACCACTGATCATACAATTCTCATTGACATATTACGAAATTGGGGTGGTATCTCTGGCACTGCAGGTTTCATCATAGTTATCAGATAGACATTTCAGAATTCCTATTAGTAACTACATGTCCTCATCAGCATCCCTCATATGTGGAGTCCCTCTCTTTTCTTTGTATATGTTACCCCTGGGTCATTTATCAAACAGTTTCAAAGACATTTCCTATCATTGCTATGCAGACAATACACAGCTGTACTTTTCTGTTAAGCCAAACAACAAACAACCTCAATAGCCTCTCCTACCTTCATGAATGCTTCACTGCCATGAATAAGTGGATGTCTTCAAATTCTCTCCCAAAACTGAGGTTCTTATGTTCGGCCCTGAGATCTTTGCTGAGGTCTGTCATTACATCGACCCCCTCGCCAACAACATCAAATCATCTGCTGAGAACTTTCATTTTTTTTTACCAAAAATTGAATTTTGAATCTCACAGCTCAAACCTCATGCAGTCTTGTTTCCTTCATTTAAGAAACATAAAAAAAATCAAGTGTTTATTGACACCCAATAATGTGGACCTTCTAGTACACATTTTAATTTTCTCCTGTCTTGATTATTTTAAATCTCTTTTCACTTGCGTCTCTCAGTCCTCCTTAGCCCGTCTTTAATTGGTCCAGAATGCAGCAGCTAGACTGCTAACAAGAACATCATCCCCATTCTTGCTTCCCTTCACTAGCTTCCAGTGAAATTCAGAATTCATTTAAAAATTTTATTAATAACATATAAAGTCCTACTTGGACAGGCTCCTGCGTATATAGCAGAGCTACTGAGGCCTTATAACTGCAGCTGGCCTCTCCGATCAGGGTCTCCTAACTGTTCCACGCTCTTATTTTAAAACCAGAGGTGATAACATTTTTGAGGTTGTAGTACCTAAACTTTACAACAGGTCAGCTGAATCTGTGGGTCATTTTAGAAAACTGCTGAAAACGAATTTATGTAAGTTAGCTTTTCTTTCGCCCACAATCTGTGGCCTTTTATTCTCCTAATATGTGTGCATAGGAGTGTATATGCAGGAATGAATGTAAGACTGTGTGTTTGCATGTATAAATATGTACACTTATTTTTAATGTGTTTTAATCCAAACTGTGAAGCACTTTGTAACTGTGTGTTTTAAAAAGTGCTATACAATGAAGTTATTATTAATTTGGCAAAAACAACATGAAAGCCTGGATCCATCCCGCCTTGTATCAACCTTTCAGGCTGGTAGTGGTGGTTTAATGGTGTGGGGGATATTTTCTTAGCACACTTTGGGTCCCTTAGTACCAACTGAGCATCGTTTAAACATCACAATCTATCTGAGTACTGTTGATGACCATGTCCACGTATTTATGACCACAGTGTACCCATCTTCTGATAGTTGATTCCAGCAGGATAATTTACCAGGTCACAAAGCTCAAATCATCTCAAACTGGTTTCTTGAACATTACATTGTACTCAAAAGGCCTCCACAGTCACAGATCTCATTCCAACAGAGCACCTTTGGGATGTGCTGGAACAGGAGATTCACATCATGGATGTGCAGCTGACAAATCTGCAGCAACTGTGTGATGCTGTCATGTCATTATGGACCAAAAGTACTGAGGAATGTTTCCAGCACCTTGTTGAATCTATGCCACGAAGAATTAAGGCAGTTCTGAAGGCAAAAGGGGTTCAACCCAGTACCAGCAAGGTATACCTAATAAATTCAGTTCAGTTCAGTTTTATTTATATAGCACCAAATCACAACAACAGTCATCTCAAGGTGCTTTACATTGCAGGTTAAAGATCCTGCAATATTAAAAAGACTAGCTAATGTTTATTTCCCAAAATTAAAACTTTCCTTTATGGAGAAAGAAGAAACTGAGAAAGAAATTAACCCCTGGTGACTGAAACAAACAAACAATCAAATGAAATTTGGTGCTCAGTAATATGCATCTCTCAAAAGTGGGTTATGAGGTCAGTCTGGTGAGTTTGAGAGAAGATGACTTTAGGAGGTTCATGAAGTTTTGTTTAGTTGTGTTTGTGCAGAATAACAAGTTCAGCTGATTGTGATTCATATTTTAAGTATAAAGGACAACAGAAAAAAAATCTGGACTTGGACACAAAGACTACAAATCTTACAAAACCATTACCATTCAACTTAAGTTGAGGTAACCTCAGTCTTGAATTCAAATCGAGAAATCTCGAGTTCCCACACCAATAAATTCTTAAAGTTAATGAATAATGTGTAAAGAAGTGGGCTGTACATTAAAATACTGCATTGCAGCTGTAATTGAATCCCTGCCATTTGCAGTGTTATCACTCTTTTACATTCAGTCAAACAAAACATGCAAGCTGCTCCACATGCCAAAGGCTAAAACTCTGTAATCTTTATACCACTACCCCCCTCTTTTTTTAAGGGTACAAATGGTTGGTAAAATCAGGGTAAAGATAACCCGACTTATCCTCCATCTACAGATCTCTCCCTCTCTCTGCCAGTCCTCTATGATAACCCTATTAAAATATTTCCTCTGGCAAATCCCTGAAAAATAAATCCTCTTTTTCTTTTTTTCTTTTTTAGAAAAGGGGGGCAGGAGAGATGGTTTGTCTGTCACATGGAGAAATACAGTTGCCTTGGCAACCCCTTATGGTTTTACACTGCAGCCTGGCATCGCAGAGCGACTGGCTAGGATAAGTTTACTTGGAACATTTTGCGCTGAAGGAGGCTGTCAGCAGTTTGGAAACTGACTTGAAGGAAGAGCACATTGAAGGGAGGTGTCAAATGGATCTGCTGGCTAGGATTGATCCCACTCCCTCTTCAAATACAGATATTACACAAAGGACTTTTTAAATTGATTTAAATTGGAGAAAGAGAAAATGAATACATCTTACAAGGCAAGGTAACCATTTCCTTCACAGGTAGACTGAATCTGAATAACAGATTTTTATAAAAGTCAGTAAATCGCTGTGTGAGAGTAAATCTGAGATTATAAATAATCAAATGAATTAACCATAAAGTTGATACTATATTTACTTTTTCATTGCCCTATATCGGCCTGTGTCAGCTTCAAAGAGATTGACAGCTCTTAGTGGCAGTTTCCAACAAATATTGAAGGAAATTCAGTAAGCTGCTTCCCCCATGTGGATGGATGGCACTAAACACAATCATACTTACCCAGCAGAGGAAGCAGGTCTCAAGTATCCAAACAGGCTGGTGGCTTCATGTGTGGAAAACTGAAAATTGTCCAGTTGAAGTGGCAGCAAAATGACAACAAAATTTAACAACACGTCTCAATTTTTCCACATTATAAAGAAATGCTGCTAGATATCAGCACAGCTCTTTGGGCTTACATTATAAGAAATAAAGGACTTTATCCTGTAAATAAAAAAAACCCCAGAAACTATCTATGAATTCACAGCAAAATTTCTCTTTATTGCCATGTAAAAAAGACACAAAATTCTAAATGTAAGGAGAAGAAAAAGGAATTTTTCTGTTATTAATTTGAAAACTAATAATAAAAAACAACTAATATTCTTTCTTACTTAATAACTTTGGCATATGATAGGCCATGAGTTTTATGTTTGTCAGTAATAAGACTTTAAAACTGAAGAAAATACAGTTGAAGGTCCAAAATTAATGCCCTCTATTAAATTTCCACATTTTTCAAAGCCATCCAATGGGCTGGACTGGACCCCTTGGCAGGCCGATTCTGGCTTGCGGGCCATATTTTTGACACCCCTGCTCTCACCTATTGGGGTGATTCAGTTAAGCTACAATTCAGTTAGATTTGCAGAAACAGGGACCACCATGTGAGGGACACTTTTACTTTTCCAGTAACCTAAGAGCAAAATGTGGCAGTTTGTGTGTAAAATTGTTGTGCAAAGAGCATAAAAGTGCATTTTGAAGGAGCTCTTAATCTTCACGTTGGTTTTATTCACATTTGGTTTAGACACACATGGGACACATTTTTTTGGTTATCTGTATGGGACTGGAAAACAATCTGGCAGTCAGCCTTTTTTCTAACCTATTTAACCAGGAAGTGATACTCTTGACATTAAGAAGCTCTTTGGGAAGAGTGTCTTGGGCCAAGACAGGCAAATATTAACATAGCATGTTTTCTGATGGTGGATGGTGGTTTAGATTCTTGGCCCTCTAGCATTATTTTTTGTGCTCTAAGGAAATTATCTTATTGTGTTATTATTAGAATCCCCTGTCTTTACCTATACTCCTTGCCATTTTAAACTCCATTCATTGCCATTGTTTGATAAAAGTGGAGTCAAATTGTGGTCATAAAAACACTTTTTTTTAATGTTGTCCAGATAACCAGAAACATAAGAAAGGTAATAAGTGGTTTTGCCACACGCTGCTGTTTCTATGTGGTTCAAGGACATGCAATACAAGAATGCCTGCATGTATGAATGAATGAACGAATAATTTTGAATGTCCAAAGCAAAAACAAAAACACTCCAGTGTCCATCTGAAGGTACCTCAAAGCACCTAATTAAATGTGAAACCACAAAGATGAGCTATCTGTTTTTAAAGGACGGTTTAATAAACCCAAATAATGAGACAGCTGTTACTTTTTACTTACAGAAAAGGCTCAGAATCGTGCTTTCATTCATTTATTTCTTACAGAGTTCACTCATTTTCACCCTTCTTCGCTCTGGGACTTTGAACTCCATGTACACACATTTCACAGAAATTAAAACGTGAGGGAAAAAAAAAAAAATGCAGCTAAAAATAAAATAAATTAATTTTGCATAAAAACTTTTCACTAGAATCACCTTGCTGATGCCACAACAGAAAGGGTGACCACCTGAGTGTAAGAGCAAAAAGACATGCAGCGACTCCAGCTTTTACTGCACTTACTGACGTATCCTACAACAAACCTCTGCTGAAAGATGACGTACCTCTCATACAGCTAAACCCAGCCACAAATGACGAGTCCAGATCAGAGGACAAAAGAAACATGTTTGTTTGTGTCATGTGGGGAAAACAGTCCTTTTTAAATTAAACTGAAATGCTTCCAGGATTTTCTGAGAGATGCGTTTAAACTGTCTATACACATACAGTGCTTGACAAGTTTGTTAGATATTTTAGAAATCCTTCTTAAAAAAATGTTTAAAACTACAAATTATATTGCTATTTGTTAAGCAAATAACAATCTGAAACAACTAAATAGTTCTTATTCACCTATATTAACCAAAAAACTTAATAATTTGTATGGCCTCCTTTGGCCTTGATGACAGCTTGCATTCTTGCTGGCATTGTTTCTATGTACGTTTCAACAGTCTCCTTTGTTATTGAGTTCCAGGTAGTTTCTAGCTGTTCCCAGAGACTTGCTGTGGATGAAACCTGTGTGCGATCTATCTTCGAATCCACGAAATCCCAAATCTGTTCAATAGGATTCAAGTCCGGACTTTGACTTGGCCAGTCCATTAGTTCCAGTACTCCAGACTCCTTTTCCTTGTTCAAATAGTCTCTGCACAGCTTTGAAGTATGCTTGGGGTCATTGCCTTGTTGGTATATGAACCCACGACCAATCAGTTCCAGCCCAGAAGGGATTCCATGATCCACCAAGATGTTGTGGTAGACTTTCTTGTTCACGATACCGTCGATTTTCACTAATTTGCCCACGCCATTTCCAGAAATGGAACCCCATACCATAATGAAATCTCCACCGTGTTCCACTATGGGTGCAGTGCATCGAGCATCAAAATGTTCTGCAGCTTTTCTGCGACAATGCTGACCAAAGAGTTCAAACTTGGACTCGTCGGTCCAGAGTACCTTCTTCCAGTCATCTACAGTCCAGTGTTTGTGCTCCCTGGCAAATCTGAGGCGTTTCTGGATGTTAGCAGGCCTTAATAACGGCTTCTTAGCAGCGATTCTTCCCTTTAAGCCTTGTTCGTTCAGTCGTCTGCTTATGGTCATTCTGGAGACCTTCTCAGACTCTGATCTAGAGGCATTTATCTCTGCTTGAAGATCAGCAGTGGTCTTCCTTCTGTCGCTAGTGCTTAAAATCTTGAGGTGCCTGACGTCTGCTTCAGTCAGCTTTTGTTTTCTGCCTCTTCCTTGGCGCATTCTGTAAGTACCGGTCTCGGCAATCGACTCCAAAGCATACTTGACCACACTGTGAGAACACTTTATGTCTTGCCCAATTCGTCTGAAAGACCATCCAGCATCATGGAGCGCTTTAATGCGGACTCTTTCCTTTTCAGTGAGTTCTCGACGTTTCACCATTTTGAGCAGAAGTGAGGAATTTCAAACTGAATTCACGATTTTTATACCCAAAGTTAAGCCGGCACACTGGACTTCTCTGAGAGGTCAGAAATTAATCAGGCACAACATTCAACCAGTAAAACAAATTTTTCTGTTCAGGAATGCAAGTACATAACTGTAATTTGGCATCTTCATCAAATAATAATGTGCTTTACTATTTTTTCTGCCTTTTCGTGAAACAGTAAATTTGAAAATTCATGGATAACAACAATAATTATATTTTAGCATTAAAAATATTTTAATTAAAGAGGGTGCACGTACTGGTGGATTAGCCATTACAGAAACATAAAAAAAGGACTTTGGTAATTACCAATACTGTTAATTTAGGTCAGCTGTGGCATAAACCTGTACATGTGAGACATAAAGAGAAGCTACAAGTTTTCACAGCAACAATCATCTGTTTTCATATTTGAATTCATGCCACAGTCCCTGATATCAGAGAGAAAAGGCTGAGTAAATATCCTCATGGACCTGAAGAGCTTCTCCTGAATCGGTAACTGCTGGGCATCTCTCCCCTCCACCTTCACGTATCACTGCTCACCCTGTCTCATTTCTGCAGACACCGCTGCTGCCCTTCACCTGCAAAGGCACCGGGCCCGTGTGACTGACACCGGCCGGCAAAAACAAAGAGCCACGTCACTGTGCTGGACTGAAGTGTCTTGAAGTGTCTTCTTTCTTCACATTGCTGCGTGGGGTCAGCCGGTGTTTTCTGATGGCTGAAACGTGGCAGTGCTCACTATCCATTGTTAAGTGTAAATGCAGCCATTGAAGACTCAGTGGATTTCAATGTGAACCTGTAAAGAGATGGCAACTCTGTTAGGCAGCACACTAAACAAAAAATGAATAGAGAAGTAGAGCCTGACGGCTATAGGATTTTTAAGACTGAGATGGGAATTTGGGGATTTAAAAATCTGATTTTCCAAAATACCGGCAGATTTTTTTTCTCCTTTCAGACACATAAACTGATTTCCCTAACATTTCTAACATCTGTTACGTGTAGTTACTTATATACTTGTTTACACTCTGCCTGACTCTATTGAGATCAGCTGGTTCTTGTGTTTGTTGCGCCAAACACATTGTTGCCAACAGTGAAGTTGCAGAGTGCCCTCTGGTGGACAAACTATGCAACTATGCAACTATGCAAAGGGTGTTTCTCCTCTCTCTCCTTAATTTTTTAATCTTCATTTATCCACCTAACAAGTGAAAGATCGACAGTTTGGTCCCAGGAGGAGAAAGAAAATCCCTCTAGGGTAGAATCAGAAAGGGCATCAGCTGTCCTCTGTGGCTACCCCTTGTGAGCAGCTGAAAGTAGCTTTATTAAACAGCTAATATTGTCCAATAATCTTGGCCCGCCAATAAATGGACTGGGCTCTATAAAGGAGATATTTATCTGTCTGAGAAAATCCAAAAAAAACTTTGATCAAGAGCAGTCTGCCAAGGCTGAAAACTCCACCTGCGTTATGCATGAATTGCTGATCAAACAAGCTTCAGTTGGCATGTTAAATGTAAAAGTTCATGATAGTATAATTAGAAAATGTGTGGCTTGTTTGGAAGGGTTGCCAGGAGAAAGCCTCTTCTCTCTAAAAAGAACATGGTAGCACAGCTTAGGTTGTGTAAGTTGTGTCTGAACAAAGCCCAAGACTTCTGGAGCAATGTCCTTTGGACAGAGGAGACCAAAGTGGAGACGTTTGTTCATAATGCAAAGCGCCATGTCTGGTGAAAACCAAACACAGCATATCAGCACAAACAGCTCATACCAACTGTTGGGCACGGTGGTGGAGGGGTGATGATTTGGGCTTGTTTTGCAGCCACAGGACCTGGGCACCTTGAGGTCACTGAGTTGACCATGAACTCCTCTGTATACTAAAGTATTTTCAAGTCAAATCTGACAGCTAAAGCTTGGCCCAAATTGGGTCATGCAACAGGACAATGATCCCAAGCACAGCAGCGAATCTTCAACAGAATGGCTGAAAGAGAAAAGAATCAAAGTGTTGCAATGGTCCAGTCAAAGTCCAGACCTCAACCTGACTGAAATGCTGCAGTGGGACCTTAAGAGAGCTGTGCATAAATGAATGGCCACAAACCTCAATGAACTGAAGCAACGTTATGAAGAAGAGTGGACCAAAATGCCTCCACGACGATGTGAGAGACTGAAAACAATTACTGCAAGTTACTGCTGCTAATGGTGGTTCTACAAGCTACTGAATCATAGGGAGAACTTAATTTCTTGCCGGACTGTCAAGAGACGTGTGAAAACTTCCTTTTGTAAGCTTTGACCCAAAATGCCCAACTTTGCCTTAGCAAAGTAAAGAATCCCTCCAAAAAACTCCTGGATCCAGATCTGGATCAGTTTCAGCAGCTTACACTTAGTCGCCAGTTCACTATTTTCACTTTAGAGGCCACAGTTTGTGTTGAATTGCATACTAACATCAGTGGGAAAAAAAATCCTTGGCCTTGATTTTGACCAATCATTTCTGACTGAGTGTAAAGCACTCGGTCGCAGTTAAACTAACAGCTGATGATTAATGGCTGTCACTTAAACTGTGAACAACAGAAGCAAATTTTAGTAGAATCTGGAGCACAGGAGACAGATGAGATCTCAAGTCTCAGACCCAGATATCTGCTGCCTGCTTCAGATAAATCAGCTACTGGTCAGCCAAGATGTGTGGTGTGCATCTTGGCCACAATTTAAAATAAATAAAATACAGAACAAGTAAAGGATTTTTGTACAGTTGTACCCATTACGTCTTAAACTGCGTTAAAATTCATCTTGTATCCGTCTGTTAAGGACAAATCTTTGAAAACGTGTCGCTGATTCAGACAAAAACAAAGGCAGCAATAAATCCAACATGAGGGGCCTTTAAAAGGCTGAATGATTACCTGTAATCTCACATTAAACATCATCGAGGCGACGAGGTAAACATACGGGAATCTGATTCGCAGCCGCCATGCGAGATCAAAAAATATCAACAAAGTCCTCGTCAAGCCTTTGGAAAACACTCCGTACGTCCGACCAGCGGAGCCCGAAAACCGGAGCACTAAATATGACAGACCCGCCATACAGGCCCAGTCCGTCCGCTGGTTTCCAGGGTTAGTTTGTGAGCTGGTGAGGCGAGGCGAGGGCAGCGGTGTCACCGTTCATATTTCTATCGCTGATCGACACTGAGCTCCATTTTTTTCTTTTTCTTTTTTTACGTCGGTTGTGTTGGCAGAGCAGCTCCACCCCGATAGCGTTTCTACCGGGGACTCATTACGGTGTGACACACGGATGTAAGAAGGTCTAAAAGGGTAAATACACCCCCGAGTTTAAACTCTCAGGAATACGGTTTCTCTTTTTAAAATCACAGCACAAACACACCTAAACTGCCATAACTCATACCCATATTTATAAGTTTAACAAAAGAAATAAAAATCTCAATAAACAAAAAGATCTGTAATTAAACCATATTACAGGCTATAAAAAAGGTTATAGTTTTCCCAAGGTAATCGGTAAACTTGTTAGAATTACAGTATGTGCATGCAGCCTGAGCCTGGCATCCTTCTGTATCACAACTACAAATATCTGAGGCTAATTTACCCAGTAAAAGGCAGCAAGACCTTCCGAATCCCGTTTTAAGGCCCAGCCTGAAAGACAGAGTTTAGGCGGAAAATTCTGTGAAGCCAAAGTACATCGTAATTGTAGGGCTCGTCTAGCTGACGTCAGTTCCTCATTCAGTGTCACGCAATAAATAGTCCCTCCACTTTATATTTTTTTTTATTATTTGTTTTCACGAGCCAAATTAATCATTATATTTTAAACAGTTTATACTATAATACATTTCATTCAATCCTCTGAGGTTCGGCTGCCTCCGGCTTGTTTTCAGGTCGCTTTATATGGTCGAAGACCGTGTGGGCGTATGGCTCCAGTGCACCGGATGCAC
>VUQS01031921.1:22952-40143 GCA_015108495.1 Heterochromis multidens | reverse complement strand
GATCTTTTAGCCTGCTTCACTTTGTCAGACAGGTTCTGTTTAAGAGATTTCTTGATTCAGCAGGTCTGGCAGTAATCAGGCCTGGGTGTGGCAGTGAAACTGAACTCAGCTTTACAAAAAATGTGGTTAATCACAGTTAATTGATGATTTAACAAGAGGGGCAATTACTTTTTCACACAGGGCAGGTAGGTTTGGATAACTTTGTTCCCTTAATAAATGAAATCATCATTTAAAAACTGCATTTTGTATTTACTCAGGTTATCTTTGTCTAATATGAACATTTGTTTGATGATGTGAAACATGTAAGTGTGACAAATATGCAAAAAACTAAGAAATCAGGAAGGAGGCAGAGACTTTTTCACACCACTGTAGGTCTGGATGGATTTCCTGTAACGCTAACAGTGAGGTGTCTGAACAAACATGCTTCAAACTGAAAGAAGAAAACTGGGAGACATTGGTTTGATGTTCTCGAGAAAGCATGACAGACTAATCCAGATTAAGTGGAGAGAATTTTCAGTCTAATCCCCACCCTCACCTATAGGGTTAGGGTTAACTGTACACAGAATCCAGGCTTTTTGCTGCTAAAAATAGTTTTCTCAGCTTTTGGCATTTCACTGATACAGGAGACATCCAGCAGATACAAGATGATCTCTGAGCTTATTCAGTATTCTTGAGCTGATAATCAGGATGTAATTTTGTGCTGATACACACTGAACTGAACGTTTTTCATCTCAGGTCCGTTTTCAGTATGTTTGTAGCCGGGTTACTCCAAAGGTCTGGGACAGATTTGCAAGAAAATGGCACAATTTAAGGTTTTAATTATTGGAATCGATCTGGGAATTCCTCAAAGGACTTTACCACTGTAAGACTGGGAAAAACCGGAAATCTGTGCCATAGCTTCAAAAATACATCTCAAACTAAAATAAGAAAAACTGGGAGATATTCTCAAGACAACATTTCAAACTACTCCGGATCCAGATCTCTTTTTGGATCCTGTGACTCAGTTCATTTGTGGAAGACATTTTCATGCACACCACTCTTTTTGATATATTTTTTTTGGGGGGGCGACATATTTGACAGCAGGACAAAAATCTACAAATATTTGAATCTTTCTATAGTTGTCAGAAACATCTTAGTAATAGCCAAAAGTCAGCTCGGATTGGTTGAGCCTGTTCTTCCTCATAGTGGAATCTGATTTATGCAACGACCCCTGAAAAAGTGCATTTTTGAGGCGTAAACCACAAAGAGTCAGAGGAACTCAGGAACATAAAGCAACTGACGGCCTCATTTTATAAGATCGTTAACTGAACAGTCACTGTCATTGTAAATAGTTTGATGACAGGTAATGTGACTTAGTTCAGTCAAACTAATCCAGGTGTAGATATGCTCCTGGATCCGTGCAGTTCTGCATGTCAGTGTGCAGAAACAGGCTGCGTGCCATTTACAACTCCTCACTGTGACATGTGAAGGTGTGTTTAACCAACAGTTAAACGCACTGAGTGAATCTGAGCTCAGGTGTGTGTGCAGCTCCTCACCTGTTTGGTCATGGAGTCTATCAGCCGGACATACAGATCCTGTTCTGTCCTGATGCCTGAAACACACACACACACACACACACACACACAGTTCAGATGTAAATTACTGTCATCAACACGCCCACGTTAGCCTCTTATGCTAATCCGTCCCCCCATCTAAAGATGTGATTCCTAATAATGTGCTGTAAATGAATTCTGCTCTGATTTATGTCCCAGTTGTGTATTTGTGTTTTCTGGAGCTCTCGTCGTCTCGTCCCACCGTCGCTCACACCCCTCAGCAAAAACAAACAGCGGCGCTTCTCCAGAGCTGTTTATTATTTATGGGCCAGGCCGCCTTCTTCGGCCCCCCGCCGCCGTTTTCCTCAAGGATAACAAGGAATCCTCATTCTCCGACAAATTAAATATCAATCAGAGCTGCTTGTCTTTTATTAGCCATGCATCCGGGCGTAAATGTGACACAAACACGACATGGGGTGGAGGAAGCAAATTGCAGGGAACACCTGTTAGCGGCGGAGCAGCTCTAATTGTACTGTGCGTTTGAGCTTTTTTTCCTCTTCTTCTTGCTTTGCGGGCTGTTTCCTCGCAGCTTCCTTTGCTTTCTAATTGACATGATTCACTCCTCGCTCTGCGGCTGAGCGCTGAGCAGTCTGCAGCCTAAATGGCGGCCATCCGTCCCGCTTGCAGATGAGGTCAATTACCTCCGTAAGATGCTAATCCGACGACGCCGACTCATATTAGAGTGATTTATCCCCCTTTAGAAGAAAACGCTCTTTTATGTCCCACTTTATCTGGCGTTTCTGCAGGGGTCTGAGAGCATTACGGCTGCCCTCCTCCTGCAGCTCTGGACTCGTGCCAGCACAAAGCCGAGCTGTGTGTTTTGAATCAGCAAAAGATCCCTCCACTTCCCCACCACCACCAACCGATGGACAAAACAGAGCTCAGATATTCCAGATGTCCGCCTCTCCGCGTGCTGATAATGAAAAAGTTTTTCCAGCCTCGCAGTCTTAAAAGTGCACGGCTGAGTTAAACTCTAACTCCGGTGAGGTGACCTTTAATATAAATTCCATCTCTGCTAATTCTAAACTCTAAATCATCCAGGAAAAGTTCAACCGCAAACCAACACAGACAGTTTCACCTGTGGGAAAGAGCGATCATTAACTCGACTTCATCAATCAATACTGCAAATCTAAAATGCAGTCTGAACAAAGACTGAGCTGACCTGCAGCAGCAGCATTTAAAAACGGCTCACTTTAGCTTTAATTTCATGCTGTCAGTCATTCTTTCAGAGCACAGCACATGCAAATGTGTCTCCAGTGTAGGGAACAGATTATTGATGGACTTTTAGAGTTAGACCTAAACAACCTGCAGCACGCTGGCAGAGCAAACGGCTTCATATCTGCTTTTATTACTCATTACAAACGAGAATTCATAGAAATATTGGCAATATTTCCATTTCATTTTGACCTTGGATTGCACTGGAGGATCAATGATGTTTTACATGTTGTGAAAGGCAGCTGCTTCCTTCTGTAACATAACCTTTTCTTACTTGCAACGTCACACTTTCCGTAAATATGCGACGATATAAATTTTTTTGAGGACACAGCGCTACAAAGGACAATGAATCTGAAGAGAGATTGTTCTGCTTACTAAACCTGAGTGTCCCGGCTACTTTTTACTTCCTGTTTTTGTCTTTTCTCCTGCCCCTGTAACCATCTTCTCTGCTCATGAAGTCTGATGTCATTAACCATTTCCTGGTCCAAATGCTCCTTCAGTTCCTAAAAGGCTCCACGGTCCACATTCTTTCAGCTCCAATAAACTGATCAGCGTGGCTGTTCTTCCAGCTGTTACAATAAAGTTTAATGTCCAGGGGTCCATGAAGAAGAGGATTACGAGGTTTAGCTGAGTTAGAGGTTAGCAGGAAGTTCTGCCTGAAGGATTTCTAAAAAAGTAAAGTGTACGGCTCTGATGTAACTTTGGACTTAAACAAAGACAGAAAACTAAAACGTTTGGAGGGTTGGTGAAGTCGGGCTAGCTGACATGTATCAATGAGCCACCTGGTGGCTAGCTACAGAGCTGTGAGGGTCCTGATGGATGGAGACAAACACAGTTATGTGGCAGGAAGAAGACGCTGAAAACAGACCAAACTTCAGCCAAGAGAAGGTCAGAGATGATCCAGCCACAGCTCGAGATCAGTCATTAATCTGCTGCCGTGTGGTTTGGATTACTTGCTGTGAAAAAGTCCTGATCCTCAGCTTTTGTGGCCCGGCCCAATTCTTCTCTAAAGCGTTTGTAGTCTGGGACACCGTGAGCCCGCGGGCTGTAGTTACACCGAGAGGTTTTAAAAACTTAAATACGTGCTGATAGAACCTGGAGGCCAAGAACGACCATTGAATAGTTTTTGGGGACTTGTTTCTTGAGTCTCATCCAACACAAGAGACACTGGAAACAAACAGAGGCCTCAGTTTGCTGCAGCGCAACAGTTTAGTGTAACTGGAAACCAGTCCTGATGGTTCAGTCTGGTTCAGGATCAGAAGCTACAAGCTGACTGAACAAAACCATGAAAATCTTCTTCAGGGTTCAGGTAGCAGGCGCAGGTAACAGGAAAAACTCAGACAGCAAATGTTTGCAGAGAAATTTGTAATTTTTTCCTTTTCTACCTTCAAAATTGACTCGCTAGCTGGATGATGTTTCTCAGAGCTTACAGGAAATTTTTACAGCCCTGTTTCCTTTTTAGACTTCCACCTTTGATAACAGATACATCACGTGTTCACACATTCAGCCTGTTTCCAGCCTCTCGTCTCACCGTTGCTGTAGAGGAGCTGTAGCCTGTAGTGGATTCCATTGTTGGTCTTCTCTCCGTTGTACTCCTGCCACAAAAAACACAAAGCACACGTTAAACAGTGACTTCCTGGCTGTGCATTTGGCATGTAGGCTGGGCAGTAACGAGGAATTACGGAAAGGTATTTAGAAATCCCCCCAAAACACAGAAGACGGAGATGATGCTGTGTTGAGGTGAAAGCCACCAAAAGGAAGTCTCTGCTGAGCTCAGCGAGCTGTGAAACATGAAGACTGCAAATAATAAACAAAAGAAACTGCTGTTAAACTGTTTGGGAGGATTTTAGACCAGGTTTAGTCTCTGATTAAGGTGGTTTCTGTTACTGTATTACAAACTCTGGGGTCCAGATCCATTCTGATGCCCCGCTGGTTCTGAGCACCCATAGGTTTTTTTTCTCCAAAAGTCACATATCATATTAGCCTGCTATTTATGTGTTACACCCCGGTCTAGGGGTAAGGAAGCATGAGTCTAACCAGTAATTCTCAGTTAAAGGCATTTATTAATGCACACTTGGTGAAGAGCAATACACCAACAACTGAAAGCAAAAGACTCCAGGTGAACCAAGGCCACAACAACAAACTAAACAGTAACACGCAAAAACACTAAACTGCAATGAATATGAATATGTTTTTTACAAACTCCTTGAAAAAACTTGCAAATAAGTGAAAAATGGGAATAAAGAACCAGAAAATGCCAACAGACTCAATAAACTGATCCACAAGGCCAGTAACGTTGTGGGGATGGAGCTGGACTCTCTAAAGGTGGTGTCGAAGAGGTGGATGTTGTCCAAGTTAAGGACAATGTTGGAGAATACCTCCCACCCACTCCATGACATGCTGGCCAGTCACAGGAGCACGCTCAGTGAGAGACTGAGATTACCCAAATGCACCACTGAACGACACAGGAAATCATTCCTGCCTGTGGCTATCTCTGTACAACTCCTCCATCTAAAGGACAAGTATACACTGCAACAACTGTACACCCTTAATATAATAAAGGCAGTATGAGAAGAGGGGCACCTCAGTTCAACCTATCTATAGTTTTTTTTGTAATATAATATAATTTTGTGTAATATATTAGGATATTTATGTATTAGAGTCATTTGTACTGTATTATTTATTCTTTTTTTATAACTTGTTAATTACTGTTCTTACTGTCCTGGAGCAACTGTGACCACATCATTTCCTCTGGCATTAATAAAGTATTCTGATTCTGATTCTGATTTCTGCAGACTTGATCTGGTATGACCAGCAGTTTATGCTTGTAGCTCATATGTAGCTGTTTTTGGGACATTAATGGGTCTTTCTATTTTACGTGTGCTCCTGTGCCACAAAATTTTCTCTACAGTTTTTTCCATAACTGTTGCTAGTATCCAAAGTGGGTTCATCCAAGATCTATAAAGGCTACTTTTACTCGCAGAACTGAAGTATTGCTGTGTGTACTGCAAAACAACATAAACGTCATATCTCAGTAGACACAGCTGAGTACTTGTGTTGTAAATGATAACCATCCTCTTTTTTTGTGAGGCTGCATTCCTCTTTTGTGGCTCAAAGGCTGAAATATATCACCTTCTCAGGAAAATGAAGTTAATCTAAAACTGTGGATTATGTAAGGGGAATCTTAGCTTGGGCTAATCCTCTCCTGCCTGACTGCTACCCTGGTGCGTGATGGCTGGGTTATTGTGGAGCTGATGGGGTGTCAGGTGAATGTTGTTATGTTGCTTTCCAAAAAGAAACAGGAATATTGCTGTTGTAACATCTTTAGCCTCATACAGCCAATAAAACCTTTTAATACTGTTTACATTTATAATTAATTTACATAAAAATAAATTATGGCAATACTTATTTACATATGTGAGCATCCCAATAGCATTTACCTATGATTATTTGAAGTGTTATTGCCTGCTATATATTAGTGGCCATCTTTGGGGAATCAGAATCTTACATAATCTATACATTGACATGTTCACTGCACCTTTGCAGTGGGGGAAATGAGCAGGTTTACTAATGATGGGATGCATATGATTTATTGATTCCTGAGTAGCTCCGATATTTTAAATAACACTTGTGTTGAGTGTTTTGTGGTTGTGTAGAGAGGGTGGATTTCCAGTCTTATTGCCTGGGAGTGTCCGATAATGAGATAATTGGGCAGTTCTCCACTTGCCCACCTCCACCTCTTTCTCTCTCTATTCCCTTCTTCCCTTGCTGACCACTCCCTGTGCACATCCATTGGACTGCACAGACACAACCAACAACCGATTGGCTGCAGGGGGAAATCTGAGGCAGAATACTAGTTAATTATGCTAAGCCAAGAAACTGATAAGGGGGTGGTTTTAAAATTTTTAAACCTCTGGAAACACACGGATACACACTGAGGCAGTGTGGTTTGAAGAGAGGCAGACCCCTTGAGAAAAAATGAGACTGTTTCGTCAGAGTAAGCAAATGCAGGATGTGCAGGAAACAGAGAAGAGTTATAATTACAATCTTCCCCTTTTCTCATAAATTTCAACCTCTGTTATTTTAAAACTCTATTCTCTTCTTTCTATCCCAATTCCAAAATAGCATCATAAACATTAAATTTAAAATTCCACTAAATTCTCTGGATGCCGGTCCTTTCCTCCCCCCACTCAGCTTTCAGTTCCTCCTCTGTTGCTGGTACTCTGCTGGCCTTTCCCCTCTACTCTTGTTAGCTGATGTCTGTGGGCGGATAACACTGCTTCACTGATCCACAACTCATGAAACACCACTGATTTTTTCCCTTTCTTCTCCTCTTTTTCATCGCTGCCTAAAACTATCTCAGATCCAGATACTTTGTGCAGCAAACACATTTTATTACAGCCCAGAGTTTTTCCATCTTTGGATTTTAGAGGAGCATCATCCAGTATACTTTTAGCATCGTCTCTCCTTACAGATGGATTCAAAAGTAATTTTCTTTTATGATCAGCAGCCAAGCACTACATTTCATTGGTTTTAAAGCCTTTGCTTTGTTCCAGAACTCTTCAATGTACTATTTACAAAACCTATGACAGATCTGAGAATCTGAAGGTTTCATATTTTTGTTGACGGCTTCTGTGCGGGTTGGTGTGAATCATAAAAAAACTTTTGTTTTTCTATTTTACCTTCTCCAACAGTTAAATCTGATAAACTCAGTGAAAGTCCAAAACTGCCTCTGTAGGTCTGCAAAAACATGGGAACCATGGGAACTTTATGGTGCAGTTCTACCTGCAGTTCTGCCAACACGATCTGCAATGTGGTTTCCTGCAGGATACTGAACAGACGCGAAGGGAGAGCTTGATCATTAGGAGTAACTCCCTCTCGCTCGCTTGTCTTTTTGCTTCATTTCAGACATGCTCTGCTCCAGATATTAGTGTTTTGCCAGCTGCAGTGAGTTGAGGCATACTACTCACCTCTAAGGATTCAGAAACCTGCAAACCCTGAGAACCCTAAAAGAGCTGGCTTCTCACCTTTTTTTTCCAAAGAAAATCCCTGTACCTCATCAGAATGAGCATCAGGGTTTCAAACTAACCAAAGATGGAAGGAAAGAAGACAAATAAAGCTAGAAGGGCATCATTCTGCTAATGATTTATGTGCCTGCTTTGGTTCTTGCTGTATAGATTTGTGCCAAATATATTTCCTGTGCTAAACAGCTGCAAAATGTAGCACGCAAAATTTGTCCCATTTCAGTACAGTCAGATTTAAGTTATGTAACTTTGCTTCACTGACTTTAACAGTAACTTATTTTCTAGATCAAATTCAGAATTCAGAAATTCACAAAATAAAATGATGCTTTTTGAATGTTGCAGTTGTTGATAGAAGCTCACAGTATGATGGGCTGAGAAATGAAGATACACTGAAAAAGTGATACAGAGAAAGTGAGAAAAAGAAAAAGGGAGAGTGAGGTGGGATGGGACGGAGCAACAGCAGTGGGGGAAAGAGGAGAGATAGAGTATCTGTGGGAGTATAATTAACTCCATGGTCTGGCTCTCTGCAGGCCTGCGGCATAGTGCTCTGAAATGCTGATTCAGTACACAGATAGACAGAATAGCACGGGAGGGAGAAAGGGGGTAAGGAGAGGGATGCAATGAGAGCAAAAGAGAGCGAGGGAGACAGGGATGGGGTGTTGCATTGAGCATAAAATAGGAAATTAAGAAATAGATGGCTCAGTGGAGTAAAAAGTCACAAAAAATGAAAGTAAATAGCAAAGGCAGAGGAAGAGTACAGCTACTTATTTAAGAGTCTGAGATTCACTGAGCTGTGTGCAAATGTATACTTCATAATGTGAGGCAGGTTATCTGCAGTCAGTGCTTGACTTTATGAAGTGCTGAACATTTGCAGATGCTTCAGAAACAGCAGCACAAACCCTCAGCCTCACATCAACAGCGACACCTAGAGGTGTAATTGAAAATGTGACCTGGACTGAACCGTTACTGACACAGTGCTGATGTAGTTAACCCCTCAGTGCCCATTGTAGCCTGTTGTACTCATCCCTCTTAAAAATAAATAGATAAAAGCAGATAAACTTGACAAACTGAGAATTCCCTGGATCACAGTACCATGTTGGGTGCTGACTCAATGTCAGTGAGGTTAGTCACAGATAAAGGTAGTCAGTCTGTCACCAGGCAGGGGGGCAAAAGCTGCTCACATCGATAATGCATCAAGGTGAGTGTCAGGTAAACTAGAGACAAGGACGAGACAATGGAAGCAATGAACACTGGAGACAGATGACTGGATGGATTTCTTTGTTTGTCTGTTTTTAAAGGTACAGTCAGTAATTTTTTAAGGTTATTTAATAGGGAAAAAAAGATACTGTTCTCATAAATATACATAGAATAGTGTGTAATTACATCTTCCAACAAACTGATGCATTCTCACGAACTTATAATTAATCCATTAAAAATTCATAGGAGTGGGTTTGCAGTTTGTGGAAGCCGCCATGTTCCCCCACCATATTTGAATACAGTGGCCGAGATAGACATCGCTGCTCTGCCTAATCGCGTTTTACGTATGTGGCTAGAGACCGGCCACACACGTAGCACACCAAAGGTGGAGGAGAAGAGAAGTCTTAGGCATTCATGTGTCGTGGAGGGACATTCAAAATTCATGCCTGCATTTACAGACTCAAGATATGAAGGATCATACCTGTGTTTCATCGTGGAAGAAGGGGTCCCCTTCACCAAAGAAACGAAAACGCGAAGGAAACAGACAACACCACTGACATCTTAACAAAATGTCATTCTCTTCCTCTTCACTTCATCTCCTGAACTGAGGTTAGGGCTCTAACACATGAAAACGTGCATAAACGTGCTCATTTTTTCCCGATATTGTCACAATTACTTATTGTCAGCAGATTCAACATGCAACCCTCCGTCTCCAGACAGCTGACAAGAGCCGGCTAAACATCAACAGCTGCTTACAAGTTAACATTATACCAGCTAATGTGAGGCTCGAGTATCCTAAAAATCACATTTTCCCTCTGATACACAGTTTGATTACATTCTCACATTGTATGAGAGTTTATTCACTAAGCGTCAGAGTCCAAAAACGTTAGGGCCACTTCAAAGAAAGTTTTATTAATGCTAGCGGACAGTGGCTAACAGAGACTAAATGCAGCAAAAACAGCACTTACCAAAAGTTCAGCATATCCTCAACAACTCACCTCAGTGTTGCTGTCATTGGTCAGAAGTGAGCTTCGCTGACTCATTGACCCGTATCAGACTCCTTTCACAAAGTTTTACAGCCTCTTCCAGAGTGAATAAACATGGACGCTTCTCACCCGACATTGACAGCTGAGGTAAACAGTGGACTAACAGCCTTCCACAGACAGGAAAAACTCCGGGGCAGATCTGGATCCAGTCCAAACAGTAGTAGAAACATGCCGGCTGGCTGCAGCCGTTATGGGGTACAGTCTAAATTTAATGTTTTTGATCTCTCTTGGCATGAGTGTCCTACAGCAGCCAGTGTAGCTAGGATTATGCACTTGAATTGGAAGGGTTAAGAAAACAGAACTCAGTTGACTGCAATCTGCAACCTACTGACATCTAGTGGTGAAAACTTTACATACTGCAACTTTAACTAAATAATGATTTTTGACTTAGTGGTGCAATATTCATCGTTGCTATGGAATGACATTTTCTGCAGTGGAGGTTCATTAAGTTTGATCTATAAAATTTAAAAATTCAAAGCAATGACAAAATTGTTCTGAATATTGAAGAAACAAGCAATTACACTGTCCTGGGAAAGAAGTACAGATGTGTTCAGTATTGTCAGCACCACACACAAGAGCAGTCCATGGACACGCCATGCATGAACAAAGTTCTTGGATCCAGAAGGAGGTCTGGATTTGGATTAGTTTTTGATATTTCCTTAAAAACATCAAAACAATGTCTCATTTCTTTTATTTCAATCTGATATTTTTTGTAATTTGGTAAATTCTGTTTTTACTATTTGAATTTGGAAATACTTTGTCATGTGTTATCCATCCATCTTCTTCCGCTTATCTAATACAGGTTGTGTGGGGCTGGAGCCTATCCCAGCTGTCATAGAGTGAGAGGCAGGCTAGACCCTGGACAGGTCGCCAGTCTGCCGCAGGGCTAACACAGAGAGACAGACAACCCTTCACCTTCACCTTCACACTTAGGGCCAATTTAGAGTTACCGATTAACCTAAATCATACATGTCTTTGGACTGTGGGAGGAAGCTGGAGTACCTGGAGAGAACCCACGCAAGCATGGAAAAAACATACAAACTCCATACAAAAAGGCCCAGCCTGGATTCAAACCCAGGACCTTCTTGCTGTGAGGTGACAGTGCTAACTCCTACACCACCATGCCACCCATGTCATATATTATATTATTACTTAATATTTGCATTTAAATGTATACTTATTTGACATTTTTCTGTTTGTTTTCAGATTAGTTTAGTTTTGTATATTTTATTTAGCTATACACCATTCTATTTATTTAAGCATTTGTAAAGTGTTTCTTGTGTTTGACTCAATTTTCTTTTTCTTTTTTTAACTGCTGTAACAAAAGAATTTCCCTCCTCTGGATAAATAAATTATGTCTTGTCTTATATGCATTTGTGAAGACATGATACGAGATCCAAACGCGCAATATTAAAGAATCCTTCAAATATTTCTCAATCCAGTTCTGGATGGACTCCAAAACTTCATAATTTCCTCATTTGCTTGGGTGACGCCCTACCTCTGGAAAACAATGTGAAAGCAACCATAACTTTTTGTTTAATCCTGCTAACAAACAAACCTCTTTCAGTGAAGTAATAATTCCATTCACCTCTTGTGAATTGGAACAGAATCAGAAACCTATCAGAAAGCTATTTATTCTTCATTTTTATTGCTTTACTGTTAAATCAAATGAAAATGTTGTAGAAAAAAACAAAAACTAAGTCTTCTTTTTGTGATGAAGGCACTTTACTTTACTTTATAGTCCCTGAAGAGGAAATTAGTTCTATACTTCAAGTCCATGTTGCCAACAGTACAGCCATTGCAACCACCACAAATCACAATTTAGCAACAATACAAGTTTACATCAGTGTCAACATCAACATTAACTGCAGGTATAACTGTTATGTTGCACTAACCTAATGACCTCCACACTACAGACTGCTGTTCAGAGAATTAATTGACCAAGGCACAAATGAATTCTTAAATCTTTTAAACTTGGAACTCTGTGTCTTCTGCCAGATGGTAACAGCTCATATGGAAGGACAGGATATGAGTTGGGTCACAAAAAAATTCCCCTTGCTTGTTGTAACACTTGCACGCAGACTAAAACACGTTGGTGATACATGGCTTCTTGAACTGTCGTGTCGATATCGAACAGGAGTCGTCCAAAATGTGAAGCAAACGTTCCTGTTGCTATTTGGACATCTGCATTCTCTATTTTCTGATAGGATACAACAAAAACTGAAGTGCATTACTTTGCAAAAACATGTCAGACTTTTAATTCTGCTTTGCTGAACAGAATACTTTCAACAAACATCCACTCAACACTAGCAGCTATTCCCTAATAACAGTAGACATAGCGGTGCTATGAGGAAGCTGATATGTTAACTTTCAGTAGTGTTAAACTCTATTTTAAAAAAAACTAAGCACAGAATTGAACACATATTAAAGTACTAAAGAAGCAGCTTTCACCAACAAGTCAAGGTTAAATTAAGCTTTGGTCTCAATAAGCAGCCGTTTGATTAAAACATGTTCAGCCAAGAATTAATTAAAATTCTTGAAAAACAGCAGAGGTTTGCACTCAGAAAGGACGGGCAGTACTTCCACAAGTCACCCATGTCCAATCTCTTGACTCTGTGTGTCTGAGGTGGGATCAGGTTGATCACTGTCACTTGGCAGATAGCCCCAAGTCCTGAGCAGAGCCAGACGCTGAGCAGGGGGGGTGGCAAAATAGTCCCTCTGTTTCTGAGAGTAGGTCTGGACTGGACTGATAATGTCTCGGTAGCTCCAGTCCTGATGACGCAGAATGGTGAGAAAGTTCAGTTACACATTAATCTGGCATATCAAAACATGGTCCAAACTTTCCAAAGTGTGGAAAACTAAAATTTAGCTTTAAAAACTAACCAAAGATACAAAATTAATATGAACACTTTTTTGTATTTGTGTCAATATGAATCTCACTTTTTAATTGGCATCAAACACAAAATCTTGCAGACTATAACTGATCGTTTAATTACATGCTAAAAATTAAAACTAGATTATTTGTACAGATGTGAATATTTTTTGTATTTGCCTAATTGCCAATTTTTGATTTGTATCACCATGAAATATGAGACCGTATAACAACATGGGTCCTGCTGTCATAACATCCCTACAGTGCAGACAGACTAACCAGACAACTGATATCTTCTCAGACAGGATCCCAGAGAACAACAAGACCTTCATCACAGGGGTGATCTGTTGCCTAAACGTTATCTGCCTGAGGATTTTGGCATGAAACAGTTTGGTGGTGTCTATTTATGGTGTGTGTATGCCACAGGTTTTATGATTAAAAGATGTTACCTGCCAGTGAAAGTTAAAAGCCTCCAGCAGCTTTATTCTGCCCTCTCTGGACGGCACACAATCAGGAGGAACAGGCTGCAGCAGCTCAGAGCCCACCATGACATCTCCAAACACCAAAAGAGCTCGGATGGCAAACCAGCCACCAAACCGCGGATGCACACACACTCCAAACATTTTCTGCAAGCAAAAGGATCAAAGGATCACAGCAGGCAAGAAAGGTAAAGGATGCCTTTTAAAATGTACCAAAGCAGCAAACAATATTATGATTACTTTTTCAGCCCAGGGCTGGTCTGTCACGTCAGCCTTTTGGTAGTAAAAAGCTGCTGCAGATACGTGAGCTGCAGTCTGGGCCAAGAACTTGGGCTTCCTACTGGGCAGCAGCTCATAGTCGTACCTCACATCCACCTTCTGTCCTGGAAAACACTGCAGGGCAGGTTCAGGACAAAGTTATTAGACCACCACCCAGTGTCATGTTTATGCCACAGATGCCCTAAATTAACAGTATTGGTAATTACCAAAATTATTTTTTATGTTTCTGTAATGGTTAATCCACCAAAATCCACCAGATCTTTAATCGTAATTATATTTTTAATGCTAAAATATAATTATTGTTATTAATGAATTTTCAAATTTACTGTTTTACAAAAAGCTGAAAAAAAAAAAACAGTAAAGCACATTATTGTTTTTTGATTAAGGTGCCAAATTAGTTATTTACTTGCATTCCTGAACAGAAAAAAATCGTTTTTGTGGTTGAATGTTTAATTTTGATTTATTTCTGACTTTTCAGAGAAGTCCAGTGTGCCAGCTTGGGTATAAAAACGTGAATTCAGTTTGTTATTTCCTTAATAAATAACAATATAATTTTTTGCTTTCTAAAGTATTTGTGTTTTCTTGTTTTTATGACAGGTGGTATAATAAATTTGTTAAGCTCTGTAAATGTTCAGTCAACACAGACAGTTTGCATCTTTTGACAATTCTGACACAAATGGAAGCTCCTCCATAATAACTTCATTATTTTATTATGTCTGAGGCAAAGCCTTCAGATTTTTTTATGATGCACAATGTGTCATTTGTTGCCATTTGTTTGTCTGTGTGGAAAAATTATTCAATAACTCACCATTTTTTAGAAAACTTGTTTAAGAGATAAAGCATGGTATGGAAGGCAGTTTTCGCCACTGAAATAATTTTTTTGCCATCCATAAGTCGACAGAGATAAGTCAAAATTTCTGGTTATTGTTTCAACATTTTGACTTAATAACTAAAAATTTCAAGTTATTTACTCGATTTTTAGTTATTTACTCAGAGGTTTGAGTTAGTAAGTCAAAATTCTGAAATAATAGCCCAAAATTTTAACTTATGGATGTTTTTTTTTTAGTGGCAGAGACAAACTTCCACAGAATGGTCACAGGAAGAACCCATTAAATTCCAGTGAATCCAATAAGACACAGGGTGACACAGGGCATTGTCCTTGGTGGATGACTCTATAGGTTCTTCTCATGTTGAGTATGGCCAGTCAAAGCCAGGTGAGGCCTGTAAGCATGACTGGCTGGAAACTAACTGTTTAGTATGTGAGTTTTTTATTTAATATAACATGAAATCAATCAGAAATATTGTAAATGACATATAATGGCATACAGAGGCCTATTTTCAGAAACCATCACTTCTGCATTTCAGTGGCATATTGTGTTACTTAATGTAAGTTTATCATGTGATAAGGCTCTTTGATAATTAAAAAAATACTGACAGCCGCCAGTGCTACCCCTCAGCCTCCTAGTAGATGCACCTGTGGTATACATTTGAAAACCCTAGGTGACACCTTTCTAGAGTTATCGTGTTCACAGGATTTTCAGTCCTGTCCTGGTTTCAGTAAACATGTGCACCTGGGCCCTGTACTACAAAGCGAGTTCAATATACTCAGGATATCTTTCCGTTATCTGGATTCACTTAACCTAACACTGGCAATCAGGCTGGGCGGTCACACAAAGCTACTCATCAATTCAAAAATTAACTCAGGGTTTATCAATCCAGCTACCAGCATGTTCACATGAAAGGAGTGGTGCTGCCAGCATCTGTCCAATCACAAACACTGGCAGCTGCAGACAAATCAGCAGTATGAATGTAGAGGCTATTGAAACGCTTTAAACCCTCCAACTATCCACACGTAGAGATCGGAGGGATCTTCCAAGAATGCAAATATTATTTTTCAGAGAACTGATTGGTCAGTAGGTGTTGATTTCACACCTGTTGATCTCTAATTTGGAAAATAAAGTCTAAAATCTAAATTTTTGGGGCATTTTTTTTGTTAATTGCATATTTTTTAACACCTAGTTTCAGTTTTTAGCTTAGTTTAAGTTAACTGAAATAACCCTGGTCACGGCTCCTCTCCACCTTCATACACATCCACCCTTACCTGTGAGACAGCAGAGGTGATGCACTGTCTAACACACTGGTCGATGGGGTCAGAAAGCCCCTGGTAGCCCCTCTGCTCCAGGAATGGCAGGAAGGCCTCTTCAAACATGGCAGGAGTGCTGAGCACCACCACAGCCAGGGTGTCATCTGGATAAGACAGGTGCAGGGTGGGAGGCAGCACAGAGTTATACCAGCCAATCTGTAAACAGAGGGACATATTAGGGAGTAAGCACCAAATACATATGGACAGAAAAACACATGCAGGTCATTCCATCTCAAATCTTCAAATTTTTATAACATTTTCTGCTCAACCACCTCCCATTTGCAGTTTGTGTGTGTATATATATATATATATATATGTGTGTGTGTGTGTGTGTGTGTGTGGACTCCCTTCCAGCATGTTTTTTAAACATGAACATATAAAAAAAATACTGAAGGTAAAAATTTTGGACCATAAAATTTCCAGCCGAATCTGAGATGGTCGAGCAGGAAGCCCACAGTGAAATGAGATGGAACGATCCATACACATACCCTTAAAGGCAAACTCATTTTATACTTTCTGTAGCATGTAATAAAAATGTATATGAACTAAAGAAAACGTAAAGATGTGATGATGTGAGAATTGCCAATCCTGGTCAGAAGAACACATTCCGAAAAAAATACTGCCACTATACCTTTAATGGGTACACTTCAAATCCCAGTTTTCTTAAACAGTTGTTTAACAGTCCTGTTACACTTTGCATGCTCACATTGGAAGCCGCCATTGTTGCGTGTCAACATTGAGCTTTGCATTGTGGGATATGGTGTTCTTCGGCCAGTCAACGTCAGAAATGGAAAGGCTTGGCTTTGGGGTATTTTTGCTATGTTTTTTTCTGACTAAACGGATAGAATAAATTTGGAATACGGTATATTTTACTGAGTGAGTGTACTTCGAGGTTATCTCTTTAATTTTGCGGCTAAAAAAAAAACATACTTTGGCCTTTGAACTACAATACCCAAAAGAGCGGTGCGTTCACGTCATACGCAATCACGTTGTTATGGGCTCCTGGATTTAAAAGTGGAGTCGCAAGGTTTTCTGTGAGTAGCTCGATTAGCCAGTTAGCAGCAGGAAGATACGTTTGTATTCTTATTAAGTGTTCAGAGACAGGATTAGGATTAAGAAAGCAAACGCTATCGAGTGTTTTAGAGGCGAAGATATTTGTCCTGCCGTCACAAATAAAAACCTTAAGCACGCCGAGAGAAAAAATGTCGTAAACCAGCGCTAACGTTAGACCTTAGCGGCATCAGCTGTTAAAATTGGCCTTTAACAGCTGATGTGCTGCATTTTGTTGTGTCAGTATCAGAAAGAAGCTCTGCCCAGAGCTTCTGTTCCTGGCAGCCGGACGTA
>VUQS01031921.1:0-22932 GCA_015108495.1 Heterochromis multidens | reverse complement strand
AGTTCATAACGAACCTGTAGACCTGTTTAGTGGGCCCATGACTTTATCAGATAACCTACAAATCGTGGTACGAGAGAAGAATAAAATATTAGGGAACCACGTGTCATCACATTGATTAACCTGTGTGTGACTCCTGCACTTTACAATTTACCAATGAGGAGATACTTTTAATTTGATCCCAGATTGATCATTTTGGTCATAAGGACGTTGTGGCACCTCCTGATCACCTGTGGCCTCAGGTGGAGAGAGGTTGATCCAGTGTGTCGAGCTTGTGATTCCTTGACAAAAAAAAAAACACACACATACATTTTTCGTGTTTTTCCATAAATTAAAGTGACTTAAACCTCAGAGAATCTGGGAATTATTCTCATATCTACTGCTTTACTGTGAGAAAATAGTTTTTTTTCTCATAAATTTATGAATTTATTATAGGAAAATACTCTCCTTTTTTGGGTTTAATTTGTCCATCAATCCATTTTCTGCCACTTGTCTGGGTCAAGGGGCAGCAGTCTAAGTAGAGAATCCCAGACCGCCCTCTCTCTGGCCACCTCATCCAGCTCCTACAGAGGACACCGAGGTGTTCCCAAGCCAGCCCTGAGCTATAATCCCTCCAGTGTTTCCTGTGGCCTCCTACTGGTGAACATGTCTGAAACACCTCACTTAGGAGGCGTCCTGGTCAGATGCCCAAACCCACGCAACTGGCTCCTTTCGATGTGGAGGAATAGTAGCTCTACGCTGAGCCCCTCAAGCTTAAATACATTTGTATTTATAAAGTGGCCAAAAATGTCAGGAGTCCCTTTGCTTTAACTACATGCGAACCAGTTGTGGTTACGTGCGTAGTCATCCACAAAAGTCCCGTTTGGAGCCAGGAAAAACCCTGCTCGCTTTTTAATGTGGATATGTGCTAATACTCTGTCATACTCTGACACCCCTGGCTACATTTTCCTGTGTGGCAGCTGATCGCTGTAACTAAAAACGTGCAAATGCACAGGGCCGCTGTAATTTAATCTCCCTCAAAGTATAAGCTCTTTACTCAGCTGATACCTCACCTACCAGCCATGAAACGTGTCTAAGGTCTTTGTTAGGGCACAGCGTTGTCTCGCATGATGCTTCTGCATAGATCACGAATCAGTTAAGCAACGATAATGCTGAATGTTGTATTTGACATCTTCCCTTGATTTATTCTCTTTCTAGTTCAGCTGAGACATGAACTGGGACAATCAGCTGAGCTCCATCCTGTCTGTAGCAGATGGCAGTGTTGCAAAGATGAGGGTGAGTACATTTAAATACCCTTCCTCTAATTTGTTAGTTGTGTAGGAAACAGTATGTATTTGTAATTGTTGATTCATACTAAAGCAGGTTTGTTCTACATCAGCTTGAACAGTAGTTCTGTGAAGCCAAAAAAAGTTCACACCCCACAGTGTTCATCAATCACTGACGATAAAAAAAGGCTCCACGTTGAAATTTACTTAAATAAAGGTCTCATTAGCACAGTAGCATCAGGAAACTGTTGTTTGTAAAAAAAAAAAAAAAAAAATCTATTTAATTAAATTTATTTCTGCTTGGTATTTTTCACATGCTTGTCTGCACCCCATTATTTGAGAAGCACTGGTGTACACTATAGGAGAACCTTCACTGATGCCTTGTGGTCAGTTCTCATAGCAGTCTGTAGATGGCAGCAATGCTCTGTTAAAGTTTAATAGTGATTCAAATTAAGAAGGTGCAGAGATAGCGAGTCTTTGGGACGTACCCTTTGAATGTAAAAGTTTTCGATCCTTTACAGGAGCGGCTGACCCCAACGGGGAAATTCTCCAAAGCAGGAGAAGGTGGGTGTAGCATTTTCAGTTTCTCGGTATGATTAAAAGGGGAAATTACCTTGCTGTTGTTTATGTTAAATCAACTTCCTTTCTTTCAGAGTTAACAGAATAGTGTAGCAGCAACAGTGGTTTGAACCATTTGATGTGGCCCTCTGTGAGCTAACTTCCACTCTTCCTTTTCAGATTTGTTTCCAGTGTGTGAGAGGGCTTGTGATTCTGATTCAGATCCTCCTGCTCTTCCTCCTCGAGCCCCCCTTCTCCGGCAGACTTCCCCAACTCTCAGTCCTGGTGTGCAGTGGGCAGACATAGCTTCTGTCCAGTCACAGCTCCAGATACAGAGCCAGGTGTGTTTATTTGTTTAACAATGAGAACTAATCAGCAGTATATTTATGGTATTTAATACATTGCTTGATTTCAGCAGTGACACAGTTTGTCTTCCCAAAATCTTTCAAAGGCGATTGATTCCCTCACCCAGAGGCTGCATGACTTGGAAAGAGAGAAGCACTCTCAGCAATGTCACATTCAGATGCTTCAAGGTAACTATTTGTACTGTGTCACATTATCATTATCCTCTCATAAACACATCTGACTCTGCTTTGTCAACTAAAACAAATGAACCGTTATCAGATTTAGATTCAGAGTGGTCACATTCAAACTAAAGTGTCAGTTCACAAATGAGGCGCCCAGAGCCAGGTTGGTAAAACTGCACACATGTAGCATTTTAAGGTAAACAAGTTATCACCACTCAGTTTTTGTGTTGCTGTTTTCCACTTCAGACATTACATGTCATGAGTTTCAGATTACAAACAATCCTTCTAAGGTTACAAGAAGTATTTGTGTGTAAAATATAAATAAAATACCCAAATAAAAACTGCAAATCATGCCTGTAAGACTCTGCCCAACCACAGTTACATAGAGGGGGTGCCCAGGGTTGCTGAGGATGACCTGCAGCTTGCTCCTCATACGCCTCTCCAGCACAGCCCCCACAGAGTCCACAGTCCAACCCAACTTTGAGCTAGCCTTTTTAACCAGCATGTCCAGCTTCTTACTGTTTTTATTAGTGATGTTGTTACCCCAACAAACAACAGCAAAAAAAAAAAAATGACACTGGCAATAACTGCGTGATAAAACAAGCACAGCATTGAAGGATTTGAGTCTCCCCTGATTAAAAAAAACAAAAAAACAAAAGAGTCTGCTCGCCCTTTTTTCTGGAAGGCATCTGTGTTGACAGACCTGTCCAGTTTCCAGCAACATATTTGTGTCAGTGTACCACTTCAAACTCTGTCCCTTCAATGTTAACAGGCCCAAGGGGGAGCTGGGACCTGCTAAAGTCAACCACCAACTCTTGGTTGTATTCAAGATGAGGCAGTTCTCCATACTCCAGTCATAGAAGGCACTGATCAGGCCCCTGTATTCCTCCTCCTGACCATTCCTTATACATGCCACCATTGCTGTGTCATCAGAATATTTTTGAATGTGCTAAGTGTCAGACTTGTATTTTGTGTATGTAGTGTACAGTGTGAAGAGGAATGGGGCCACAACAGTTCCCTGTGTGGCTCCAGTGTTGCTCACCACTGTTCCAGAAACACAGTCCCCCAGCTTAACAAACTGCGGTTGCCCGTTAAGTAGTTATGTATCCAGGAGGTGAAGGTAGAATCCACCCCATGGGAGCTGAATGGTGTTAAACACACTAGAAAAAAAAAAAAACATAAAAAACATAATCCTCACACAACCATCAGTCTTGTCCAAAAAGGAATAAGTCCTTTGAAGCAAGTAGAGGACTGTGCCATTCGCACCAATGTTCTCCTGGTGTGCAAACTGTAACAGGTCCAGTGTATGCTGGACTTGTGGTCCTAGAAGGCGAAAGAGTAGCCTCTCCATTGCCTTCATGACATGGGAATTGAGGGAAACCGGTCTGTAGTTGTTGATCAGGGTCAGCTCCCCTGCCTTGGGCACTGGCATAGGATGGTTGGAACTCTCCTGAACTAAAGACTCAAGTTGAAGATAGTGTGGAGAGGCTCTGCCACCTGAGACACACAGTCTTTAAGTAGCCTGGGACTTGCCCGATCTGGGCCAGCTGCTTTGCCAGAGTGCAGCCTCCTCAGCTCAGCTTTCACCTCATCCAACAGCTGAGGAGAAGCTGGTGTAGAAGGTGCTGCAGCTGTGGTGTTGGGGGAGCTGCTTAGTGACGATGGTGGTGAAGGTAATGGAGATGCTGGGCCAGCAGAGGTGGAAGAGTGTGCCAGGTCAAACCTGGTATAAAACAGGTTAAACTCATTTGCCATGTCCACATCTCCTGGAGGCTGCCTTCTCTTCCTCTTGAAGCCAGTGATGGTGTTCATTCCCCTCCACACCTCTTTGATGTTGTTGCTTGGCAGTGTTTTCTCCAGCTTCCTTTTACTGTCCCCTTTTATGTGTTAAATCTGCTTTTCAGGTTGTGCTGTGCCAATTTAAGATTACTTGATACTGCAAGTAATCCAAAGTTTGTTGCAGCAAACAGTTCTTACTGGCAGAACAACATCCCTGCAGAAGTTTATCTAGTCAGTTCTCTTTGACATCATCCAGATATATATATACAGAGTGCGTATATATTTTTTTAGATATATATATATATATATATATATATATATATATATATGTAGAGAGAGAGAGAGAGAGAGAGAGCATTTAGCGTAGCTGAAGTCTGAGATTTTGATTCCCACTGATTACTTTGTACATCATTATGTATTATGTACTAACAGAAAATAAGGAAAAGCATAATATGCTCCCTTTAAAAATCATAGACAAGGAGAAAATTTGAAGGTGCTTAACTTTTTAGTTTACATTAAATGCAGTTCGACCCACTTCCACTCTTCACTAACGGGTTCACTTAGCTGTCTCAAGAGAGATGCTGAAAAATTGAGCCAATAGCCAAATACTTGCAGCTACAGGAAGCAAGTGGATTTACAGGAAAATATGGTCTCAATTTTGTGAACCATCAGCACTTACAGCACCGCTTGAACGAGATGAGTCCTAGCAAACTTTATTTGTTATACTTTCCTTTCTTTTTTGGTCTACTGTGGATTGGATTGTGCCTCATTTTAACATCACTTGGAAAAGTAATAAATCTAATTTTAAGTGTGTATGTTATATAAAAAAGCTGCATCACCGCTCTTCTAAGTTCATATATATAGTCAGAGCTGGCACTCCTGTATTTTCTCTACTCACTGTCCAGCTTTTCTCTCTATAGTCTGGAAAAAAATTAAAGTGTATTCAGCCAGAAAGGATTCATTCATAATTAAAGATATTAATGAATTATTCTGGTTTGTCCACAAGGCTAATGGAAAGGAGCTGTAAAAAATCAGCTGGTCATAGAAATCTGTCTTCTTTTCCAGAGGAGGTTCACAGGCTGCATGAGGAGTTGAGAGAGAGAGATAGACAAAGGGAGGAATCGAGGAGAGGACAAAGCCCAGGAGCAGAGAGAAGGATGGAGCAGTGGAGAAGGGAAGTTGGACGTGAGCTGAACAGTCTGCGGGGACACATCACCCGAGCCACGTCGCTAGGCAACCTGGAGGAGAGGTGCATTAGGGGTGGAGCTGGGGGAGGTGACTACAGACTGAAATAATGATAGGTCCAGCCCTAAATTGGCATTAAAATGTTTACACCTCACATGGAATGAAAAAAGATGGCTACTACAGAGTTGTGTGAGTATCATTTACTTTCTCTTTTTCCCCAGTTTCAGCTCAAAGCTCCGCCGAGAGGAGTTGGAACAGCTACGGAGAGAGTTGGACCAACTAAAAACACGGCTAAGTGAGTCTCACACACACACACACACACATCATGCCCTTGCACTGATTCAGCAGGACTGCACATGTCCTTTTCCACTGCTGTTCTATAAAATAAAGGCAAGCACCATCTTGCTTGCAACATCTGCCCTTTCTTTTACTCTTGACAGGGAGGCAGGAGGAGGACATGTTTCTCCAGCAGGCACAGGCCAGGGAGACCAGGAGACTGTACGAACGCAGCTGCAAGGTACACATTGTAACTCACAGACAGTGTTTGCTTGTGGGTTTGCGGTTTTTATTCTTTCAGATCATTAACCTTTCTCTGTTGGATTTATTCAGACTCTGGAGGAGCTAACAGACAGCTACAGAATTCACAACACTGATCTGACAAAGACGGTCTTACAGTACTCTCACACACAGCAAGAGGTCCGCCAGATCAGGTAGGTGTGTGACCATGTACAGTCTGTGTGACCATGTACAGTCTGTGTGTGTCTAGGTTTTTTCTTGTCTTGTATTACATATGTTGCCATAAATCACTTATACCAGATCAGCTGTGTCAGAACTGAAGGATGAGGTCAGAAGTCTCGTTCTCCGAGGATGTGAACCAACATCACCTCTGCCGTCAGCACACACATCAAGTAAGTGTCTTCTTTTCTGTTTCTGTCAAACACAGATGCACAGTATGATAAACCATGCTTTTTTTCCCTTTTGATTTAGGGGCCTCACCACTCCCACTCTCCCACAGCCATAACAGAGTGGTTAAAGTTGAGGAGGCAGACTCTGAGTCAGACGACCTTAGCCCGACCCCGAGCCTGGCTGAGGTCAGCTCAGATGATCTCTCATGGCTGGATGACCCTGGTAGGAATTTATGTTTTTGGAATTAAAAATTGCTCCCAAGTGCACACACAGTGGCCTAGTGCACCTGCAGGCACAGCAATACCATGTGTTTGCATTATAGTATTTTCACAAGCCTTCTGTCCACCTAGATGTACAGCAGCATAGACATGTTCTGACAGTCAAATCACCTGTTCAAATCAACATAAAACGTTACGCAGGGAAGCAGATGGGCACAATCTGATAGCAGTTTTAGCAAGATGGGACTAGTAGTTCCCCCTCCCAGCACTCCCCCACACATCTGGCTCAACCTTCAGTCTGATTCATCCCAGTAGGTGTGACTCAATGTGGAGAGCACACTGCAGTCTTTACCAATTTAGCCTACAGTGAAATAGGCCCCTTTCAAACATTCCATTGATCTGACAGCATCTGAATGCGTTGGCTTTAAATCATATAATCTGTGAAAGTCATAGTGGCAGTCTTACTGGTTTGGACCTAGTTTAGGTATGACTTTCAATACAAGTCTGAACTTCATACTGTCGCATTAACGGATAAGCAGTCACAATGCATTTGACTCTTTGTGCATCTTTGTAAGTTGCTGAATTCAGTGGCCTAAACACCAATTACTTATGTAGCATATATAAAGCATTTTTTCTCACCAGCTCTGTTTCTAATTCACAAAAAGATTAAGACTTTTATATATGGTGTATGTTTGCCAGTCCCAATCCTGAAGAGAAATCTTTCTCAGACCCTCCCTGCAAGGGGCTGGGGACAGTGTTCTCACATCATGCAGCACCCAGCACACACACACATACACCCACACACACAAACACACACACACACAAACACACACACACAAACACACACACACGCACGCACACACACAGAGACCTAAACATTAAAAAATATGGTTGAACTTCATATTTGCATGGCAAATATTGCACTCACACCGCAGCTCTCTCTGTTGCTGTCGTGGGTATGTCTGCTCTGAAGCCATAAAGGATATTAGTGTAAATGTGACCAATATCTGGAAGAGTGCATGAATACACATGAATTATATAAAAACAGAATTCAGTGATTCTCATAAACCCATATTTTATTCACAGCAGAACATAGAAAACATTTCAAATGGCTAAACTGAGAAAATGGACCATTTTAAGAAAAAAAGGTCATTTTCAATTTGATGGCAGCAACATGTCTCAAAAAAGTTAGGTTCATGTTTCCCACTGTGAAGCATCTCCTCTTCTTTTAACTACAGTCCATAAACATCTGGGAACTGAGGAGAGCAGCTGCTGGACTTTTGGGAGAGGAATGTTGTCCCATTCTTGCCTGATAGAGGATTCTAGCTCCTCAACCTGGGTCTCCTTTGTCATATTTTTCATTTCATGATGCTACAAATGTTTTCAGTTGGTGAGTTCAGCACATCTTCTAATGCGAAGCCATGCTGTTGGAATAAATGCAGTATATGGTTTAACATTGCCCTGCTTGAATATGCAAGGCCTTCCCTGAAAAAGGCGTCATTTGGATGGGAGCAGATGTTGCTCTAAAACCTGTATATACCTTTCAGCATTGATGTGCAAACTGCCACTAATGCAGCCCCATACCATCAGGGATGCAGGCTTTGAACTGAGCACTGATAACAAGCTGGATGGTCCCTCTCCTCATTGGTGTGGAGGACACGGCAAACTCTGCCTCTTGAAGATGCTCTTTTTATACCCAGTCATGTTACTGGCCTGCTGCCAGTTAACCTCATTGGTTGCAAAATGTCCCTCCAGTTTCTTTTTACTACCACTTACTTTTCCAGCCTTTTGTTGCCCCTGTCCCAACTTTTTTTTAAATGTTTTGCTGCCATCAAATTCAAAATGAGCTGATGTTTTTCATGGAGTAGTAAAATATCTCAGTTTAAACATTTGATATGTTTTCTATGTTCTGTTGTAAATAAAATATGGGTTTATGAGATTTGCAAATCATTAATTCTGTTTAGTTAAATTCTGTTTTACTTTTTTGGAATCGCAGTTGTACCATGCCTAAAAAGGACTTTAAAGGAATAGATTGGCATTTTGGGAAATAAAATATGCTTTTAAGTTTCTTCGCTAGAGTTAAAAGAAAAGGTAGATCCACTCCAATGTCTGTCCTGGAGTATATGTTTGTGCTTCAGCTCTTAAAGGATCTGCTAGAGATGAGTGTTGTCAAGCTTTATTTATATTTTATTATTATTTCATAATCTAATTTATCTGTATTGTAAAACTACAGCTAGTCATTTTTTATATGATGGATTTGTATGGATTAAACATACAGAGTTACAGCATGTTAATTTTATAGGTAAATTTGTTACACTTGGACAGAGTCAAGCTTGTGGTGAGCTCATTTCCAGTCTTTATGCTAAGCAAACCATGTCCTCGCTGTAGCTTCATCGTTCATGAACCATGACCAGTGAAGAGTTGTAATACAAAAAAAGAACCAGAGTAGTTTTAAAAAGAGATATGATTAAATAAAAAACCTCGAAATTAGATATAAAATATACATGAGTATAATTTGCTGCAGATAGTGAGTGTAGCGTCACTGTCAGCAGGTTTGTAGTCCTACTGTGTTCTTCCGTCTGCAGAACAAACACTAAAGCTCTCATTTCCTCTCCAACAGTCTCTGCAAAGCTGGTCATTTCTTGGGGAAATTTAGTACTCTGTGTGCCTATGTGAGCTCATGCACTGCTCGCCCCTGAGACTTACTGTAACAGAGGGTTGATGTTCCCGGAAGAGATTACCATCACTGCTCTAAATGTTTCCCAGAGTGATTTGGGACCATGAAGCCAGGATAATTTGACAATTGTATCCACACACACTTGCACGCGCACTCATGCCAGTGCATAGTCGTTAAGGGAAAACATTTGAATCTCTTCCAACCTAATCCCAGATGGTAGCACAGCAACGAGGTACTCGCATACACAAAATTAACTGCTCCTCTCTGCTCCTAATGTCTGCCAGCTCTTCATCAGAAGCCCCGAGCACGTCTGAGTATTCAGTCCAGACGGAGTGACTTTGCTGGTCCTGGATCAGATGTGGAAGGTGATGACAATGATGATAATGATGGTGATGATGATGATCTTGAAGATGATGTGAACCCAGATGTAGGATCTGACCTAAGTCTTGATGAGCTTTGACCTTCATGTATTGTGAGTTTCTTAGTAAAGGTGAAGACTGAGGAAGCATTCAGCAAGAAAAAGACAGCAGACAGCGCTGTTGCTTTGTCATTGTGGCGTTTCATGAGAAATTAAATGAAGTGCATCAAATGTGAGATAAAACTTTATATAATAAACAAGAGTATTAACTGTACATAAAGGAAAACGACAAGTAATTCAATCATTCTACCTATTGCTGTTATTACTGTTGCTTAACAGACCTGCTTGGATATGATTATTTTTTGGGAAATGTTTGTTTATTTTGGGAAATATTTGAATGGAGCTTTTAAACAGTTATTTGTGAGAGTGGCAGAAGTGTTGGACTCAGGACAGATCACTAAGTGTGAGGCTATTTTAAATGTTTTTTAACTGACTTGAAGCTGGTCCTGTTTGAAACACCCACTCTTGTTCTTGTCTGTTTGTTTAAAATACTCTCGATCAAAGCATTTTTCCCCCTCAGTCTATTTAGTGTTATCAGGTTCAGTTTAGGACTGTAAAATCTTCTGTTTCCACATGCACAGACTGATAGGATGCTGGGAACAAGCTGAGGTGACAGGCAGCTGTTTAAATACTTCTTTGTACGGCCTTCAATATAAAACTTTTTTTTCCACTATTGTGGCGCTTTGTGCCAGTATAGAAGCACTTTTGTCAGGTGCATTATTTCTCAGTGTAAGGCACAAAAAGAAAAAGTTTTAATTGTTGCCACACCCTCTGCCCACACGTTGCACACTACTGGCAGAAAATTATGGGTCCTACTAGAGTTAAGGATAGAACTGCTGTGATTGGTCCGCTAAACCACAAGGTTTGGTTTTAGGCATGACAAAATCAAAAATAGTTATGCTTAGGTTTGTTATGATTACAGATTGTTGGGGTTAAGTGAAACTTTGATGTGGTTAAGGTTTGGGCAGGACTCTCATCTTTGCCCTTAGTGACAGTGGGATGCATAATGAGACATAGCTAATCACTTGGCTTTGAAGAGCACACCGCTGGTTTGCAAGCTAAGAGTCCCACAATATGCTCAGATTGCATTAAGTTGGTATTTTTTAACTGGGACTTGGATCACTTTATGGACAGTAATATATCAGGTGTGAAGAGCCACACTCACTCTTGGGTTTAAAGTTCTGGTGATCATGTCACAGCTCTGCATCAAAAGTTACTGTACAGTCTTCACTGTGCAACTGTAATGGATATTTAATGGGCTTTTCATCCTGCCATAATGCACTCTTCAGTCCAGAAGAAATCTGATGAGGGATGGGATTTTGGTTCCTAGTAATATTGCTGAAGTGAAGGTAAATAGGAATCAAAAGCCATTACCATTATCAAGGCGCCGGTACTCGTCCATCTCCACTAAGATCTCCATATACCCACAACTCAGCGAGGCAGTTGAAGGTCCCTTTATTGCAACAGTGTCTGACATGAATCACACTGCACCAGGCTAGGTGTCAAGCTGTTAAATATTTCAGCTTCCAGACACCCCCCATCAAGGATCCTAGACCACAGAGCAGAGCTGCAGGGAGCTGACAGGCAGGTTAGGTGTTCAGTGGGGTGCATGCATTCAGGCTTCAATAGTATTGACCACATACACACTGTCCACCTCACTAACACTCTGATTGTCTCACCAGTCTATAGTGAGCAACACAATACCTTCTAGAAAACAGAACAGAGCATATTTTCACAAATTGCTGTAACACTGTCCTTGTATAGCTGTTAATTTTGTTGTGTAAGACATTTAATAAAGAAAAGACTCATCCATTTGTTATTGTGGCCACATAATGGCTGATGAATCAGACCCTTTTACTGCCGTTTTATGGCGTTTGCCAAGTATTGTGCAGTTAGGCTGCAGTAAAGCAGAGCACTGATTCATTTATTGAAGATCTGTAAAAGAAATGTTTTGTGTTTTGTCTCCAAAAATAAAAGTCTGTTAAAAAAGACATCATGATGCCATCGTGATTTTTGTGGTGCTGAGGTCAAAAGTTGAACAACATGGGCAAAAATGGGAATCAGAGGAATGCAGAGGATGGTTTCAAAATACCTTTAATCATAAATCGCCAACAGTCCATAATTCACATCTGGCAGCAAAGCCTCAGAAAAAGCATTCAGCATTTGTTTAGCACGTACAGAAATGGACAATACAGGACTTAAAAATGACAACTGAATTATACATTAAAGATTTTTTAAGTGGTTAGACGGTAACCATTACTCTCACATGAACAGCAAATAAGGGAGTTACTTTTGGAGGATCGATGTGTGTTAGAAGTGCAGAATTTGTGCCAAAGAGCACAGAATCTTTTATGGCCTGATGTTCAGTTTTTCCTTTTATCTGTGGCACAAATACTAAACTACAAACAGCTGTAGCTCAAACTCATAAGCGTGATTTAAGTCAGTGTTTAATTTGTATCAGTGGAAGTTTTTTTTTTCTAAATAAAGAGTAGCTTAATGTGTTTTGTGTCATGGGTGAGTCAGTTGTCCTGTATGTCACATTTCCACCCATATCTTCCTACACATTTGCAGAGAGAATGTACAAGACCAAATTTTTCAATGGAAAATTTGTGAACTTGCTTGTTCAACGTATTTTCAGTTTAGTTCATATGTGTATTTTTTCCTTATGTGTCTGTTGAATGCTAAAGCAGAAACCAGGATGATTTTCTTATTTAGTTCTTTTTTTTTGTTTGATGCAAATCAGTAGTATTTACAACACACAGGACAATGCGGAAATCGTGTGGAAAGGCCACTCGCGCACATCAGTCTGCAACTGTCATTGTATGAAAGAGTGCCTTATGGTGACCAAGCTTCAAACACAGACAACTCAGAGCAGCTACCTGGCTGTGAGTGTGTGTTTGTGTTTAAATGGGTACTGGGAATGACTAGTAAATTTGAAAATTAGTTTTTGTGGACTATACATACAGTATACATTAAAAGCTGTTCCTGGACTGTGTAAGGCACTCTCCTGGACTTAAAACAAAAAATGTTGCACATATCAAAATCAAGCAAAAAAGGCAGCAAGACCTATAAGATAACACAGAACAAAAAAACTTTAAATAAAAACTACCATGCCTCCAAAACACCATACATGTCCCTTTAACACACTTGCACACACACAATCACCCAGCTATGCTGCCTATGTACACAAAAACCTTTTTTTTTTTAATACACAAAAATATTTCTCTACTTTTTTATCTCCACTCCTGAAAAAGTAAAGTGCAACCTTGTTAACACTATAATCAGGTGGTTTGTTTTCTTTATTTCTTTTCTCTAGCTTGCTGGCCTTTATTTCCGCCAGACTTTAACTGGCAAAGGAAAATTAAACCAGTGCCCCAGTAGGAGAGGCTCAGTCTATGTATAGGTGTGAACCATCATAGTGATGGATATATCTGATGCTCTTTTGCTTTATAACAACCCTTTTCAAATCTATAGAAATCAACATATATTACACAACCCCAACAACCTCAGACAGGCTGAACAATGTGAAGTTTACAGTAATGAACAAATGACTGAATGGATGCATGAAAAACTGGAAAATTTTGTAATAACAAACAAATAAAAAAACTCCAAAAAGGGAACATAATGGATGTTGTCTTCATTGTCCATTGCAGTTTCAATCGGATCTTTTTGCCAGTAATCTGGGTAACTGAAAGCAATCCAGAAATGCGCTTACACCTACCCAGGGTTCTTTCTGTTTGGTGCAGATTAAGGAAGAGAGACCAACTTTGCCAACCACAGCAGCCTGATTCTGGATTGGAAGAGGGTATTTGGGCACCTAACATCCTATTGTGCCTTCATCAGTAGCTGTACATGGACAAAGGTGTGTCTTCCATGTCATCCTAGAAGAAAACAAGAAAAAGAGAATGATATAAATAATTACACCTATGCTAACAAAGTCATACTGGCACTTGTGCCCTTTCTTTACACACTACAACTGGATTTCAGGTACCACTTTGTGATAAGGCAGCAAATTATAATGCCTTTTAATAGCTTTATTACTGGCTCATATTATTAACTTCCTTATCATGACTTAGATAAGAAAATTAATAACACTCTTTTATGTGCATCGTAAATATTATATACAATCAATGAAAACACCAGAGCTGAGGATTAGGACTATGGGAGCCACTATCCAGGATAAAACACGGAGCATCCGGGAATCCATCAGGAAGATAAGCTGCTAAAAAGCTGTCTTGGGCAGCAGAAGAAGGAGACCAAAGTGCTCGAGGGGATGGCAGAGGAGGTGTCTGATATCAAGAAATCCAACCAGTGGCTGAAGGACTGCACATAGGTTTAGATCAGGGCAGCTCAAGAACAGGCTGTAAGTACCACACACAGAGACAGGAGGACCAAAGGTGAAGACTGTGCAAAGAAGCCCCTGAGACAGAATACAGTAGTAGGGTGGAAGATGCACGCCATTGCAAATCATGCTGAGAGGCATAACCAAGTGTCTGGGATAGTGCACAGGAACATCTGTGTGCAGAATAAGTTAGAAGTCCCCAAGTTCCACCCCAAAGTGGTTCAGAACAACAGAGCAAAGGACCTGTGGGACTTCAGCTTCTAGACAGACAAGCTGTTGCTGTCTAACCAGGCAGACATAGTGGTGGTTAATAAGGAACAAAAGAGGGCAGCTGGGGCAATTGCAGACAGTAACATCAGGAAGAAGGAGCACAAGAAGACTGAGAAATAGCAGGGGCGAAAGGCACAAATGGAAAAGCTCGGTGGAAGGTAATGTCCAAAATGATCCCAGTGGTAATAGGAGCATTAGGGGCTGTAACCGCCAAACTTGAAGAGTGGCTACAGCAGATTCCAGGCACAACATGTGTGGTCTCAAAGAAGTAAAGCCCTAGAAATATAACCCTCATACTCCCAGGCCTGCATTAGAAGCTTGAGGAAAGTCTTTGAGTTTTAACTACCTTTTTAAGAAGTGAAATGGATTGGGATAGCAGAAGTAAATCTCCAGAGTACATATCACATCTACTTAACAACATCTGACAGGCTGGATATTTTCACTCAGTGTTGCCTGGATATGATGGGTGTGCTCACCATAGGTAGGTCCTGCAGCCTGCGGAACTCCGGCCTGTTGCCTCTTCGGCGCAGTTTGAGGAAGAGGAGCAGAGTGATGATGACAGCAGCAATGATGAAGGCTGACACCAGACCAGCCAGGAGGGGGTCTAATGCAGGAGAGTTGTGGGCCATCGTTGCTAGACCAGAAACACCAGAGACACATCAACAGAGGCCATTTTTCTATTAACACACTCTATGCTGAGTAAACATGCTGGCACTGCAGCGTTTAGGGAGGATTTCACTTTGACTAAACTAGGAACTAAATATAGACACTCCATGAGCCTGTTGAGTGTTCATCAGGACATACGTGTCAAACAAGATGTGAAACCTTCCAGGACAATGCTTAAGGTGAACAAGTAAAATCAGCAAGTAATTTTATTATTAAGGTAGTATTTTAAGACTTTTTGAAACTGAACTCAGGCAGTTTATATAGTATATGAAGTATCTTTCCATTTTCTCTCAGGGTATTGTTTAATTTCAAAGACTATCCTGACCTTTCTAAGTTGTTTCTCTCTGCTGTGTATTTGTGTGCAGGAGGATTTTGAATCTGTGTTTCTGGAAGTGCATTTCTTTATATGAATGTTGCTACGGAAGACTGTTTTGTAAACTTAGCTGTTTTTTATATCCTTTGGTCAAAAGTAACAACAACCACAGAGCTGTGAATGCTCCCTGTTCCTCTGCCTTATGGAAAGAGGCAAGGTGCCAAGCACCTAATAAAACCACACAGAGTGAGACAAGCAGAGAGAATTTTACACTTAAACTGTAGTCAAGCAGCCTGAACAACTGAGAAAGGTTTTATCAGTTATTACTTCCTTTGCACCTATAGCCTCGTAACAGTACTTTCAACAACATGTTAAATGAATGTTTTCTAAACCCTGTGTGGACCGCATGGATACAGAAAGAGAAGCTGTTCATATATAACTCATTTAGTAAATAGAGGGGCAGAGACAGAGACAGACAAAAGAAGAAAAACAGAAATCTTGAGGCTGGAGTCCCATGACTGCCTCTGTCCCTTTCTCAAACAAACCCATGATTGTGGAGTGCTTGGTGGTGACAGTGCTTGTAGAAGATGTAAACGGGGGGTGCATGCTGTGTGTTTGTGTCTCTGTGTGTACAGCCAAGGACTGGCTTGTGCTGGAAACAAAGAACAGCGTCTCCTTTGTTGTTAAGCCAATTCACTTCTGGCTCTGTCTATATCCTGGAAGTGAATAGTCAAGAACAAATTCATAAACCAACACAGAAGGTATTATGTACTTACTGTCCCCGTCCACGTTGAGCTGCGATGGGTTGTTGGCGTGGGGGCTGGTCTGGCTGTTCGGTTGGGTGGTGATGGACTTTCTGTCGGGCTGTGAAGCGTTTGTCGTCGGCTGGGAAGTGGTGGGCTTTTGAGAGAAGCTGGTACTGGATGCTGTGCTGGACTTGGCGATGGTGACAGCAGTGGTAGATTCAGGCTTTGGCGGCTCAGATCGGGCAGAAGTAGAAGGGGGTGCTGCGCTTTGAGTGGGCTTGTCTGAAATGTTCTGATGCTGTGATCCATTTGGATTTGATGAGGGGGTTGGGGTGACTGGTGTATCTACAGAAGTGTGGGTTATGCGTGTGGTGCCGGTATCAGTGGGAACAAGGGTAGTGGGGTGTCTTTCAGAAGATGAAAGTGTCTGATTTGTGATGCTTTCATTTTTTGCTGAAGTGGCATTACTGGCGTTGTTGGTTACTGTGGAAAGAGAGAGAGAATGTCATTGTCAAAATTATGTAATACTACAAGGCAAAAATCCCTTATTCTATGATTTCAAGTCATGCAGATAGTGTGTCCCTGTGTTTTTGAAATTTTCATCTCTTCTTTTTCTGCCAGAACACCTAATTCAATTTGACTTATTTTACTTTTCTTAAATAAAAAATCTGTGAGGTCTAACCTTCATTTACAGTGATGTTGAGTATTTAAAATGACATGAAATGATATAAGACAGGAAGTGGTTTGACATTCATTTTTATGGTAAATGGTAAAGAGTTGCAGGTGGTCCAAACATAGAAACTAAGAGCAGTTTTCCCAAGCTCAGTATGGACTTGAAAGGCTTGCAGCGATACCCAAAGGACTGAACCAGTCTGTAGAACCATAGAAGTGATGTAACATGACAGCTTCCCAATAAGAGCCTTACAGTAAACAGTAACATATGTCTATAATCTCTTTTACACAAAGAAGATTGCCTCATTTCTTCATATAAAATGCATATAAACCTAAGGAATGATCAACATCATCCGAGGGCTGGATGGAGACAGAGATATGCAGATAAATCTATATACTATTATACTATAATCCATAATGGAGAAGAAAATGGCTTCAAATATGTTTTTCCTGAAAAAGGTGGGAAATTAGATCTACTTCTGTGAAAAAATAGATCTTGTATCTTAACAAGATTGTATATTTGAATGTAAGAAAAACATTGTACCACATCTTTGTAAAATTATACTAAAGAAAATAATGCACGCTTTTCTTTTCTTTTTCTTTTTTTTTACTGTGAATTCTTTCCAAGAAAAAAGCAGGAAAACTATTGATTATCTATTTTTTTAGATGACCAGGAACAGGGCCATTTTTTAGCAACTCTGACACCACTCGAATAATTCAACACCTTTTCGATAGACTGCCATGAAATTTGCTCAGATGTTCATGTTCCTCCAGAGGATGTCTTCTGAAAACTTTAGTGACTGCTTGAGGCTGATATAGTAAAATCTCATGAGAACTATGGGATGAAATTTTGTACAGGATAAAATGTAACTTTTTATCTGGTGCCATCATCACATATCTGCTAATGTAATGCAGTTCTCATCAGCTTCAGTTTTACTTTTGTGCTGAGAGCTACTTAGCATGTTTAATTTAATGTTTACCATAAATCACTCCAAACAACACATCTATTACACATGCTAAACATCAATAAATGAATTTACTTTATCACCTTCCAGACCCAAAATACAGCTCAAAGTAATTTCCAATACAGCAAAGAAATAATTAAAAAAAATTATATATATATATATATATATATATAATTGTTTTTTCTAAGATGCAAAATATTCACACATACAAAAGATGGAAAAGTTGTCCTCCTTTTCTGTATGCTAAATTAAAAACAAATCTAAAATTCTCATTTAAAACTGTCCACTGAGTCAGCAAGTCTAATAGTTACAGACAGAAGTTCTCATATTTCTGGGTTGCAATAACTAAAACTGGCATGACCTTGGGAATATTTAAGAGAGGAGATTTTAAGCTACTTGCAAGATCATATAGTGATACACTAAAGAGATCAAAAGTACTGGGCAGGTGTTTTAAGGCCCATTAATTATAAGATCAAACACCTAGCCATGCAGTCTTCCTTCACAAACATCTGTTAAAGAATGGATCGTTTTAAAGAGCTTGCTGAATTTGAGTGTGGTGCTGTAATAGGATGCCACTGCTGCAACTACTCAGTTGGTGAAACTTCTTGCAAGAAGGAAGTGTTTCATAACCACAGCAACTCAGGCACAAAGTGGCAGACCACATAAAGTTACAGAGCGGGGTCACCGAGTGCTGGGCAGCACAGTGCCAGCACTCTGCTGACTTAGTAAGTGCAGAGTTCCAAACCTCCTCTGACATTAACATCAGCACAACAACTGTGTGCTGGGAGCTTCATGGCATGAGGTTCCATGGCCAAGGAGATGCTGTAGCTGGAACGTGTAGGTGGCCCAGTACTTCTGTAGGAAGTCTGTGTTATAGGAATAGGCAAGGCCATTAAGTATTCTAGAAACTAAAAGGACTTCAAGTCAGTGTTAATGGTAAATTATATTAAACAGCAATTATATGATCTGCTTTTCTTCAAACTCCTGGACAACATTGTTTTGATAATTGCTGTTTGGTAGGCCAGTGTACAGTATTAGCAGTAATCAGAAACAAAAGCTTTTCAGCATCCTCCTCTCACCTTGGCTGTGTTGCACAAATGATGAACGGCAATTTTGTCAAAGAATTTTTATTAGCTATTAAATGAATGTCAGAATCATGTGGTCATGTCTGCAAGGCCACACGTCCCAGTCTGGCAAGGACAGAGGCCATTTAACATTTGTTGCCTTACCTTGTCTTCATTTAGCTTTAAAAAGCTCATGTTCATCCATTGATTAGTGGCTGACACACAGTCAGTAAGATTGGATAGAATATTTCGGTCATTTGGCCTTACGGACTTATACAGCTGTGTGTTGTCAGCATAGCTACAGATATTCACACCATTCTGATGAATTATGAATCCCAGTGGCAGTGTATAATTATATGCATGAGCATGCTAAGTACAGCGTACGAGCACCAAAAGTGAATATTCACTTACCTCCACCGTACTGGAATAAAGGCAAAAGACTTAAAAGTTAAATATGCCTGAGCCTGGATGAAAATGTATAAGCATAGGTATATGCCTGCCTAAATCCTGAAGAGATTCTGACTCTTGTAAATTATAATAGCTGCCATTTTTCACAAAATTTAGTTATGTATAAAAAGGGTACGCAGCCTGTAAATATACAGACTATAAGTCTAATGTTTGAATCAGGTGTGTGTGTGTGTGTGTGTGTGTGAGAGAGAAAGGCAGAGAAAGAGAAAGAGCTGTCCCTGAGTGTCTTGGGGAGATCATTTCACTTCTGCCTTTCTCACCCCCATGTGAAAAGTCACACAGCATTTAATCACTTCTCACCTCAACACTATCTGAATCATCTCTTTCCTCGCTCTTCTCCAACTATATTTTGCCGTTATTCTCCAGTGTAACCTTTATATAATTAAGGGAGTCATAGCGTCTTTGTTCAATTCCTCTTCACTACTTTGCATCATCTTTGTATTTAGTTTTCTTTCCCGTTCTGCACTCTACTTCTTTAAAGCCTGGACTGAGCTCTTGGTCCCTTCCTGTGTTGTGTTTGTGGAATTGCAGTCAACACTTAAACCCTGTCACTTGCTCTGTGGCCCACTTCTGGACGTGGAAAACAGTGATAAGGACTTTGTTAAATATAGCTCCTAAACTCTGAGCCACCTGCTGTTGTGCTTCCTATAAATTCTTCTGAAGTGTAACAAAACTTCCCGTACTGGCAAACGTCAAACAGACAGAAACAATAACCACAACAGCATATCACCTTTCTGTGCAAGTTTCCAACATTAGGCTACTTCCTAAACACTTTAGCCTAAGTGAATTTGGGGGTGCATGCTTACCATCATCTTTCCTTTGTTCGGGTGTGACGGGGATGCTTTCATTTGTAGTTGTAGTTGTGCTACTGTTCAAACTGCTTGTGCCATTAGAGCCTGGGTCTGTCTCAGGGCTGCTCAGCGAATGACTGGTGGGGTCCGAGCTAGAACTATGCGCAGGGTCCAGAACTAGAGCCACAGTAGTTGGCTTAATATCAGGAGCAGCTTTTGAAGAAGAAGGGGCAGCAATATGGCCGTCACCTGAAGAGGTAAGGACAGAAGCAAATTTGTCCTCTTACTAATATCCTTAGAGTCACTGATTATTTGCTCATTTTTCCAAACACATATGGAGCAACAGGTAGTGTGCACACTTCAAAAGGATCGGAACAACTCAGTGTCAACACAGGCTAGTGTTTAAACAATTAAACAATGGATATTAAAACTGAAACATATACACATGCAACTGTGCAAACATCTGGGGCAAAAAAGTAAAGTAATAATAGCATGAATACATTTTTTAGATAAATAACATTATTATTATATATTGAAATTTCCACATGACTCCAGTGTTTGGTTTTTAGCAAGTAGGTTGTTCAGCATGTTGGAGAACTTGACCTGGTTCTTCTGTGAAATTAGACTTTCACAATGTCTGCTGACACTTCATGTGGTACCAGACCTGAGATCAGAGATCTGCGGGGGTTGTAACATCTGCTGCAGCAGGACTCCTTGTTCATCCTGTTGTTGCAGGTGGCACTTTAGGACTCTCAGTATATGTCTGGGATAAGACCAGTCAGATGCCCTAGTCTAGAGAGCCTACAACTTTTGCACAGTACTTTATATGTAAATGTATCCGTCCTGAGTACTTTTTCAAATCCTCACATCAATGATTGAACAGCTTTCCTGGATCAAACAAGTTTTAAGTGTCTAGCTACAGAATTTGGAAAGAAGATATCATATGATATTTGTTTTGTAAATCCGGAGTTTCTTTTGCATCAGGAGCCATAAATACCCAGCCATTTTTTGCACATGACCTCTTAAAGTAAATCAAAGTGAAGCTACTTGACCTTTTGAATGTGATTAGTTTAACCAATGTGAGATGTTCCCTTTTAGGACTGATACGACATCTTTAGAGGCTTGATATAAAAAGCCATCCAGTGTTAAAAATAAAAAAAAATAAAAGATAACACAAATGTTCTTTTTTATTGTTTTTGTTTTTGTTTTCTACTTTATCATCGTGTTTTAACACCTCAGATTTACCTCGCATCCTTTGTTGGATTCTGACCCAAAGGTTGGGAACCACTGAATAAACTGCACACTCACATTACTGCACACAAAAAAATGATAAAGGTTGATGGCTACTTTCAACTACAGCCCATATAAAATGTGTGAACTAATGAAGACTTTCAGTCTTTTGCACTCGCTCTCTTCCCCCTCTGTTCTGACATATTTAGCTCTACTGTACAAGGCTCCATTTCTGTTTCTCCCCTCCTTTGATGAAGACCAGAGCACTAATGTAATGTAAAGTCATTACCGTTCCGTAACACACTGCCCTGATGCCTTTCATTACTGCCATAATCAGTCACACAGCTCATCAGCAAACACAGTGACAGAGCGAGGCAGAGAGACAGAGACAGACAGAGAAAGAGAGAGCTTTGTGAACTAAATGATACCAAAACAGACACACTCATAAATAGACAGAGGTGCTTGGCTGTATAATACTGGCCTTGTTCCCTCACTTTAGCTCCATTAAGAGAGCTGCCTAGGTCAAATGTTCGTGTAGTAGGCGATGTCTGTTTTTGTATATGCATGTGTGTGCAGGGTAAAATCATGAAGAGAGTCACTGTTTCTACTAGTGCACACGCCTCTTTTTAGATATTACAAGGTCTTACTCACAATCTTTCAGGCCAATGCAGCATGTACCTGGGGAAATAGCTTTGGCTCACTTGTTGACCCTGCCAGTGAGAGAAACAGCCAAAAGTTTCTCTGTGAGCAGATGTCTGCTGCTTCAGCAATGATGGAAGTACCTACCCATCGTAAGCTCTGTGTTCTCAGCAAGTGATTCTGGTGATATCTGAGCCAGTACTACTGAAGTGAGTTTCTTATTAAGTGAAACTGAAAGAGCTAAAAACAAACAGCTATGCACATGCTGCTCAAGCTGCATATCGTGCCTCTGGCTCTCATTCTCTTTTCCCATCCAATATGTGACATGTGCAAGCCTAAAGTAACTATAAGTATTTAGTTACTTATGTTATTTATTAGACACTATTGTTACAGTGAGCTTACTTGGTGCATGTAACATTACACTGCAGACAAAAACTTCTGTCCTGCACTAATTTGCAACAAGCCCCCCCACCCCAGTAAAACATAGTTAAATTATTTTATAATTATTCAGCTAGAGGAATTTGTCAGAATGAAAAATTAGGGTGAATTAAATTAAACAAAGGGTTTTCTTCTGAAGGGAAGCTATTAAAATTAGCCTTTGTAACCAGGAACATAGAGAGCTTTAACTTACAGTGCATCCAGAAAGTATTCATAGCGCTTCATCTCAAAATTCTACACACAATACCCCATAATGACAAAGTGAACAAAGTTTGCTTTAAATTTTTGCAAATTTATTAAAAAAAACATAAATATAACATGTACATTAGTATTCACAGCCTTTGCTCAATACTTTGTTGAAGCACCTTTGGCAGCAATTACAGCCTCAAGTCTTTTTGAGTGTGATGCTACAGGCTTGGCACACCTATTTTTGGGCAGTTTCTCTCATTCTTCTTTGCAGAACCTCTCGAGCTCCATCAGGTTGGATGGGGAGCGTCGGTTCACAGCCATTTTCAGATCTCTCCAGAGATGTTCAATCTGGCTGGACCACTCAAGGACACTCACAGAGTGGTCCTGAAGCCACTCCTTTGTTATCTTGGCTGTGTGCTTAGGGTCGTTGTCCTGTTGGAAGATGAACCTTCACCCCAGTCCGAGGTCCAGAGCGCTCTGGAGCAGGTTATCAACAAGGATGTCTCTGTACATTGCTGCATTCATCTTTCCCTCGACCCTGACTAGTCTCCCAGTTCCTGCTGCTGAAAAACATCCCCACAGCATGATGCTGCCACCACCATGCTTCAC